>CATQFL010000271.1:84845-102345 GCA_956483635.1 Panzeria rudis
AAATGGGAGAATATCTCAAATAGTAAATTGAATAAATGATTATTTAATACAAAAATGCCAATAATTGAATAGGTTTCATAAAATAGGTTGAGAAAGTGAAGTCATGACATGTTTCCTACTACTTTTGTTTCTCAACGCCTCTTGCCAACAAAACAACATCTTACAGTCTTATATCGAAACTATTAAAATGTAGGCAGCAATGTATTTTCCTTGTTATTTCAAACGACATGACATCACTTATTTTGGTTGAAAAATGTGTATTTAAATTTATTTAATAATAAAAAGATTATCCTCCAAAATGGATATGACAGCCCCATACTAGGAAGCCTTGCGATTTACCGAATCATTTCTACAATAAAACGTTTTTAAAACACTGGTTTTTGTTGCACTTTTTTCTTATGCATCTGTTTAAACTTACCTGAATGGTATCTTTTTTCATTGTGCGTTATTTTTCGATGGGCTCGACGAACACGGCTATTTTCGTATCCGTGTTCCACTTCACTATCAGCTGTTTGAGAGTAATCAACTTTTTTCGGTATATTGGAATGATTTGGGTAAGATGAAAGGGATGGTACTTCCGTCACATAACTGTAACCCTCGTTTAAAATAAGAGCAGCATCTTGAACAATTTCATATTTTTCGATGGCACTTTCTTTAAGATTATAATAAGGTGGTGAAGCCTTATTTGGGGTTTCGTCTCCTGTTACCATTTTAAAAGAAAAATTAAAAGTTTTATTTTTAAAATATTGACAAAGATATGTACAATGCGGTTCATCAAGATAGAACAAACAAATCTTTAAGTAAAAATAATCTGCAGATCGCGATCACGAGATCTATAATAATTCTGGCAAAAAAACCGACTTCAATACAAAGAGCCAAATCTTGTACGCCATTTAATATAAAAAATTTTCTAAATCGGTCAATAAATAGCAGATATATGCGATATTCAATGCTTGGTGGGGGGGCAAATAGATTTTTGTTACGGCATCACCCCTAAACGGCTGAACCGATTTAAATGAAATTTAATACACTGATAGATATGTGGCCCATAATTAATATAGGCTACACATGTTTCCCGGATTTTGGACCGGGAGGGGATAAATGGGTCAAAACATCCCCCTATACATAAGTCTGGCATTTGTCATTTGTTACGGCATCACGCCTAGACGGCTGAACCGATTTAAATGAAATTACGTACACAGATAGATATTTGGCTCATAATTAATATAGACTGCATCTGTTTCCCAAATTTCGGAAAGGAAGGGTATAAAATGGATCAAAACCTCCCCTTACGCATAACTCTGTCATTTGTCAGCCGATTTTGAAAATTCTTAGTGGTTTGAAAGGGATTGCTTTCCTTTAGGTCCTCTAATGCTTGTTTTCAAAATTGGTGGGGATATTTAACCCTCTCTCTCGCCCGCCCGAATGCTTAAATCTGTCTTTTGCGAACAGCACATTTTTGTTACGGCATCACGCCTAAACGGCTGAACCATTTATATGAAATTTGGTACACAGATAGATATTTCGCCCACAATTAGTATAGGCTATATTTATATCCCAGATTTTGGAGAGGGAGGGGATAAAATAGGACAAAACATCTTCATACACATAACTCTGTCATTTGTTACGACATCACGCCTAGACGGCTGAACTGATTTAAATGAGATTCGGTACACAGATAGATATTTAGCTCGTTATTATTATAGACCATATTTGTTGCCCAGATTTGGACCGGGAGGAGATAAAATGGGTCGAAACCTCCCCCTGCGCATAACTCTGTCATTTGTCAAACGATTTTCAAAATAATTTATATTTTAAAAAGATTTGCTTGCAGTTAGGTCCAATAATTTGTTTCCCAAAATCGGTGGGTGTATTTAACCCGATTTTCTAAATTATTTTTTTTTGAAATGGTTTGCTTGCGGCTTAGTCCCATAATTTTTTTTGGAAGTCGGTGGGCAAATGTTATTAACTCTGTCATTTATGCACCGATTTTCAAAATTTTTTTACTTTTTAAAAGCCTGAAGTTTATTCCCATAATTTTCTTTTGAATATCGGTAGGGAAATTTGCTCCCGCATGATTAACGCCACTACATGTGAGCCGGATTAAAAAAAATTTTAAAGGGTTTCCTTGAAGTTTTATTCTGTAATATTTTTCCCAAAACCTCTAGTAGGAGTTAATGTGTACTACTATGGCTACTGTATATAATAAAACCATCGCTATATGCATAATAAAAAATATATTAGGTGTGGTTGATTGTTTCTTTAGTTGTTTCGTTTTTTACGCCTTAACGGCTAAACCGATATAGAGCCAATTCAAACTGTATGTCATATTGTCCATTTTGTTAAGACGCTGTTTTATGCAGACTCCTCGGTTTTATACTTGGAATATGTATGTAAACGTCCACAAGTAGGAGTTAATGTGTACTACTATGGCTACTGTATATAATAAAACCATCGCTATATGCATAATAAAAAATATATTAGGTGTGGTTGATTGTTTCTTTAGTTTCGTTTTTTACGCCTTAACGGCTAAACCGATATAGAGCCAATTCAAACTGTATGTCATATTGTCCATTTTGTTAAGACGCTGTTTTATGCAGACTCCTCGGTTTTATACTTGGAATATGTATGTAGACGTCCGCAAGTAGGAGTTAATGTGTACTACTATGGCTACTGTATATAATAAAACCATCGCTATATGCATAATAAAAAATATATTAGGTGTGGTTGATTGTTTCTTTAGTTGTTTCGTTTTTTACGCCTTAACGGCTAAACCGATATAGAGCCAATTCAAACTGTATGTCATATTGTCCATTTTGTTAAGACGCTGTTTTATGCAGACTCCTCGGTTTTATACTTGGAATATGTATGTAGACGTCCGCAAGTAGGAGTTAATGTGTACTACTATGGCTACTGTATATAATAAAACCATCGCTATATGCATAATAAAAAATATATTAGGTGTGGTTGAATGTTTCTTTAGTTGTTTCGTTTTTTACGCCTTAACGGCTAAACCGATATAGAGCCAATTCAAACTGTATGTCATATTGTCCATTTTGTTAAGACGCATTTTTATGCAGACTCCTCGGTTTTATACTTGGAATATGTATGTAGACGTCCGCAAGTAGGAGTTAATGTGTACTACTATGGCTACTGTATATAATAAAACCATCGCTATATGCATAATAAAAAATATATGAGGTGTGGTTGATTGTTTCTTTAGTTGTTTCGTTTTTTACGCCTTAACGGCTAAACCGATATAGAGCCAATTCAAACTGTATGTCATATTGTCCATTTTGTTAAGACGCTGTTTTATGCAGACTCCTCGGTTTTATACTTGGAATATGTATGTAGACGTCCGCAAGTAGGAGTTAATGTGTACTACTATGGCTACTGTATATAATAAAACCATCGCTATATGCATAATAAAAAATATATTAGGTGTGGTTGATTGTTTCTTTAGCTGTTTCGTTTTTTACGCCTTAACGGCTAAACCGATATAGAGCCAATTCAAACTGTATGTCATATTGTCCATTTTGTTAAGACGCTGTTTTATGCAGACTCCTCGGTTTTATACTTGGAATATGTATGTAGACGTCCGCAAGTAGGAGTTAATGTGTACTACTATGGCTACTGTACATAATAAAAAATATATTAGGTGTGGTTGATTGTTTCTTTAGTTGTTTCGTTTTTTACGCCTTAACGGCTAAACCGATATAGAGCCAATTCAAACTGTATGTCATATTGTCCATTTTGTTAAGACGCTGTTTTATGCAGACTCCTCGGTTTTATACTTGGAATATCGCTCAAAGACAATGAAAACGTAGAAAAGTTGGTAAAATAGTCGAAAACTGGCCAGGAGTTTGATCAGGAGACACTATCGGTCGTGTACACACCGTGCATGTTAGCAATATGGAATGCTATTGTCTACGAATGTTACTACATAACATAAAGGGACCAATATGTTTTTCTGAACTCAAAGCTATTGATGGCTATAAATGCCATACTTTTCGAGAAGCATGCGAGGTATTGGGACTAATGGAAAACGACAGTCAATGGGAACAAGCTATGCAGGAATCTGCTTAATGTTCTTCTCCAAGCAAAATTAGGGACATATTTGCTATCATTGGACTATCAAAACCTTTGGATCTTTGGGAGCGAGTTAAAATGATTTATCCGAGGATATTCTGCGCCGAAAACAGATAAACAATGCAGAACTTACTTTTGACGAAACGATATATAATGAGGTTCTCATAATTATTGATCGCAAGGTGATTGCTATGGTAAGAAAAGATGTAAGTAACTTTGGTATTACACGGCCCAATCGATTGTAAAGTGTGCCTGATGAGTTGTCAAGAGAACTTAACTACAATACTTCTGCGTTAAATGATCAAATTGAAGAGATGTTGCCAAAATTAATACCTGAACAAAAAAGAGTTTTTGATCAAGTTCTAAGCGAAGTCAATAAAGGAGATGGAGCTTTACAATTTTTAGATGCATCGGGAGGCACTGTTAAAACATTCGTCTTAAATCTTTTGTTGGCACAAATTCGTAAAGATTCCAATATAGCTCTTGCAGTTGCTTCTTCGGGTATAGCTGCAACTCTTCTTAATGGTGGTCGGACGGCGCGTTCCACTTTTAAATTACTAATAGAGTTAGCAGAAATTGAATCTCCAACGTGCAATATAACCAAAACTAGCGCTGGTGGTCTATTGCTCCAAAGATGTAAATTATTGGTATGGGATGAATGTACTATGTCCCATAGACATGCAGTAGAGGCATTAAACCGAAGTATGCAAGATACCAAAAGCTGTAATAAGATGATGGGAGGAATGGTCCTATTGCTTGCTGGGGACTTTCGAAAAAACTTTACCCGTCGTCCCAAGAGGAACTCCAGCAGATGAAATTAAAGCCTGCTTAAAAGCTTCAGCCTTATGGAACAAGGTTTAAAAAATTAGTTTGACAACTAATATGCGAGTATTATCTAGAATTGATACCTCAGTTGATAGTGTAGTGAACGAAGATCATTCTACTTCATCTCCAATTGAGTTTCTGAACGCTATCGAGATATCTGGAGTTCCAGAACATAAAATTGAGTTGAAAATTGGTGTCCCTATTATATTTATGAGAAGCAGTATCGCACCAAAACTATGCAATGGAACAAGACTTCGAGTGTCGCATCTTAGTCGCAATCTAATTGGAGCAACAATTTTGACAGGCTCATCAAAATTGGAAGATGTTTTTATTTCCTGTATACCAATATTATCAAAAACTCTGCCATTTCAATTTAAACGTTTGCAGTTTCCAGTAAAACTGGCAATCGCTATAACAATAAACAAATCGCAGGGTCAGACACTAAATATGGCAGGTCTAAATTTGAAACACCATGAGTTTCTCATGGCCAATTATATGTAGCCTGCTCACGTGTCCCAAGTGCTAAAAATTTTTTCATTTTTACACCAAACGGAAGAACACCGAATATTGTATATAGAAATGTCTTATGACATCTACAGTAGTTATATTGGAATAATTGAATAACAAAATTTTTAAGAATATATATTAATACATAAATTTATTGGTTACGCTTTTATAATGCGAAATAGAAGTTCAAACATTAGTTTTAATAATAGAGACTATTTATTTATTTTATTGATAGAATAAAAACGATATTTTACTATTGCTATATAAGGTCGTATTAATAACATAATTCATATATACATTTTTAATACCTAAAGCCTGTAGGGATCTCCACAACCCTCCACCGCATCATATTAACCCGTGCATCGCCGGGTCCAAAAAAGCTAGTTATATTAAAATAAAATCTCGTCACAATAGTTAACCAAATCAAAATGGATAGAAAAAGTGCTTTAAGTAAATCGAAATTTTTTTCGTTTATTTTAATTTATTGTTTCTGGAATAAAATTGAACTAAAAATAACAAATCAAATCTTAAATCTAAAATATTAGTTTTAAAGTCCAGGCAATGCCATACAAAAATATTTGTTCCTGGGTTGGTACTTAGGTTGTCTTTTACATCTCTCAAGTTCGGCTGCGAGGAAGAATATCCCTCCTTCTGAGCAGTGTGTGACCTCTAAAGTTCATGATGTTATAGGCTAGGAGATTTGGGTGCAACTCAAGTTTTTTTATGTATCTTGTAACATACTTTGAAAACACAGTCTTAACCATCGGGACATCTAGATCTTAATGAATTCGCTTGTTTCTGATATACCACGGGGCTGCTGTAATCATACGAAGTATTTTATTTTGTCGCCTTTAAATTTTCTCTACATTTGATTCCGAAGCAGTGCACCATATAGGGTTGCCAGATTCAAATAGTATACTAGCTTGCCATTTCATTAAAATCAGCTTGATTTTCAAAAGAGAACTTGACAGACTAATATGTGTAAAACAAACCAAAACAAGCCAACAGTAAAATATTTCCTGAGGCAGAAAAACGTTTTCTTGTAAGAAAAGTAAAACATAAAGCCCTGTACAGACGGTTGTAAGATCTTACAATATTGTCAGATCTGCCAATGTGCTGACGATGTACTGATAATAAAAAATTGTCAGCACAAGGTATATTGTTAGTTCACACGGCTGTATCAAAGTTGTTAGAAAAGCTTACAACTTATTGGCAGACAGTTGTCTGCCAATAAATTTATCTGGCAATATTGTCAGTAAAGAAATAGGCAGTTCACACGATTGTCAGATGCAAAAATTGTCAGATCTGTTGTTTGGCGCTGCCAGACGCATATCATTTAACAGAAATCATCAATTATTTATCATCTGTGCTTCTGTTAACTTTAAAAAGTAAATATATAAATTATTATTAAACATAAAGAAACAATTTTAACTATTTTAGCTGCATGATTTTTCCTATTTTAATTTTTCCCTAAAAAAATATGTGTGCAGTGCTGCCAATATAAAAAAGTCTCTGACAATGACGCCATTGTCAGATGCAGAAACTTCCCACATCTGACAATTAACAAATGTCTGACAATTGTCTGCCAATAATCTGACAATGGTAACGCGATGTGTTCACACGATTGTGAGATGTCTGACAATTTTTTGTCAGCAGGTAGTATTAAAATCGACTGACAATGCTTTTTCTGCCAACGTTGTCAGACAAAAATTTTCAGTTCAGACGATTGTAAGAATTTTTTAGCACATTTTACTTACAATATTGTAAGAACTGACAATCGTCTGTGCATAGCTTAAGTCCTTCTGAAGTGCTCCAAAACTTGCTTCTATGGCTGAAAATGGCTTTAGTAAGAAAGCAAGCTCATCAACAGATGGTTTAAATGGTAGAAAAGCTAGATAAAACACGCTTATTAGTAAGCGTAATCAAACTATACGACTAAATTTTCAAAGAATACGAAAATAAGTATTTTTCGTGCTGGAGAAACGTTACGTTCACCGACGAAAGCAAATTTAACGTATTTGGGTCAGTAAACCCATATTATGGACGGAATAATGTGAGGAACTATGTTCGATTAACTTGAAATCGGCAGCAAAGAATGGATGCTCTTTGACGTATTTTCTGCAGCATTTATATATATTTGCATTTAATTCACACCACTATGGATCAAAATGCTTATTTAAACATTTTAAAAGAAAACTTGCTGAAAAGTGTGTACAAGCTTGCTTTTAAACACAAGGACCACAAACTAAGATCATGGCTGCTGCATAATATGCCCCATGTCACGGAAACACTATGAACAAAATATGGTTTCTAGCAAAATACCAGTCGGTTATTATTAAATTAGTCTCATCAATTCACAAGAGATTCCAAGTCGTTATGAAAAAAAGACAATGCACACCAGAGTTGCCAGGGGTTTCCCCCTAGATTTAGGGGTTTTTATTTCATTTAGGGGCAAATTTAGGGGGCTAAAATTCTTGGGGGGAAATTTAGGGGCATAAATTTATATTTAGGGGATTTCTAGAGAATTTTACTATGCCTATACAAGACGTAATTTTTATTATATTTTACAACTGGTCAACATCTCTTTCGCAGTAGATAATTCAGTATCATTATTGTATATGATAGCTAGAAGATTTCCCTATAACTAATAGTTCTGTATTTTACAACTGATCTATTTAGTTTTCGAAGTAGATAAAGTACAATCAAACTACATACATTTTTTTGTTAATTCAAGTCCAAGATTTAAAAAGAAGTCTTTTGAAAATATATATGTTGTTTTTCAATTTTATACATAAACTTTTTAATTCTGCTAACATGTACATATAAAGTTAGCGATGATGATTTGGCAGCTCTTGATATATTTGAAGAAACATTATTCCATCAAATGTTTATAAAAAGAAGTTTTTTGCTACCGCTAATTTGATATAAAATTCAGTTTATATACATACTTACATATCGTTATTTAAAATGCAAAAAATTTTCCAGGAGAGATAGAAAATATAATAGCAAGCAAAAAATTGTGATTTCAAAAACCGGGTTTTCAGGATAGTATCATTAATTTAGACTTCATTAATAATACTACCCAGAAAAAATCATTTTTATAATCATAAAAGTCTGCTTTTTATTAAGTTTTTTATCTCCTGAAAAAATGTTTAAAAATATGATATGCCCTTTTGTTTTTTATATGAAGATATGTATGTACATATATACTAGGGTGATGGATTAATCGACATTTTCCAGAAACCGGTTTTCGAATAGTTCGACTATTTACGGGTTATGAAATTCAGAAAAAACCGGTCGACCGGTTTTTTTTTGAGAAAATTATAATACGAAAGCTTTAATTTTAATTTGCTTTAAATGAAGAGTTAACAGTTGTAAATACTATCCGCATAAAAACATAGCTTTGAAAAATTTCGGCCGATAAAAGTACTGAGATCAAAATAAGGATCAAGTCCTTGATATGTATGATACCATTTAATTTCTAAGCTAACTAGGCAACAGTTTCCCCAGAATTCTTCTCGATATTAGATATGTGAAAAAATATTGCCAAATAGCAGGTTTCCTACAAATGAGATGGTATTGTACCTATCAAGAACTTTGTCCTCATTTTGAGCGCAGTACTTTTAACAGCTGAAATTTTTGGATAGGAACTTTGCCTTATTTTCACATTAATGTTTTTGTGCGGATCTGACTTCTTTTTTCTAACTTTTTGTTTAGTGCAACACTATAATTTCCATCGCTATAATCTCGCATAATTTCTTAATTGCGCATTATAGTGCCCCTTATATGCGGCACGCCTTTCGATTACGTGATCAGCACATTTTTTTTTACTAAAAATACCTTTCCATTTACAATCAAAATCCTAAAAAATTTGGTCCACATTTATAGGACGAACAACCCTAGTGCAGAGATTTAAATTTTTTTTCTTTTTTATTTCTTGACATTTCCCGCAACCAGCCTTTTTTGTCTATAATGGATGTCGAACTCCATATAAAATATGAAGTTTGACATACATTATACATCACAAGGCCAATTAGTTCGCCCCTGCTACCACCTTATAAAATTAATTCACCTTAATTGCATGCTTCAGTAAATGCTCTTGAGCAAAAATACTTAGGAAAATCAACAGTAAAAGTTCATCAAGTTTTAATATAGTAAAAACTAATAAAATATACGAATCGAAAAGTATTAGATTGGGCCGGGTTTTAATTAAAAAAAAAACCGGACTATTCGACATTCGAAAAATCAACATTTTGAAAAAACCGCAGGCCGTATTGTGGAAAAAATCGGGTTTTCAACCGGTTTTTAAACCTCGGTTTAAAAACCGAGTCGATCACCCTAGTATATACGTAACAGTATTTTATTAGTGTTATTTTGTTTAATATGTATTTTATTAAATAAAAATATTCAATAAACTAGAAAAATATTTTTGGGGGGAATTTCATAAAAATGTGTAAAATTAAAGGTGTTTTTGCTTTATTCAGGTAAGGATATTATTTAAGGTGACCATACGCCCTCTTTTTTAGAGGACAATCATCTGTTTTAGCTCGCTGTTATCTATAAAATGTTTGTCCTCTTTCTGTCATCTTATTTTATTGTTAGTCTTCTTTTGTCATCTTTATAACTAAAAGAATGATCAATGTTTGTTTTTATAGAACTTTTGCTTTTAAAAATATATGGTAGCACTTTTTTTACGAGAAAGCTAATATCATAGGGTACATAGAGGCCAAACAGAAACTTCAAAAACATAAGTGTGCTGTCAAAAACCTAAGTCAAGGAATGTATTAGTAGAACATTTTGTATTAGGAATGGTTTAAAATAAAAATTTCCCCACAGCACTAAACCGCACTTGGTTGTGAACAAAAAGTATTCTAATCTATTTATAATTTTATACATGAATTTTTAGAAGTTTATGCAACTATTGTTGTATTAATTAATGAAAATATGTATTTTGAATGCTTTTTAATACATTCGAGCTCAAAAAATATTTATTTGCTAAACATTTGTTTTGCAATTTTTCTATTTGGTACCAAAAATTGTTATCTTAAATAGGAACAAAAATACAATACTGTTCAATGAAAGGGTTGAAAACTTTGATAAATTTCAACACACAAATGTCAACAAAACTAAAAAAATATTTTAAAATTACAGCAAGAAGAAATATAAAATTTATATTAAAACAAATAAAAAAATTAAATAAAACTAAAAAGTGTTTGTGCGTGGAAAAAAATGTTACGATTTAGTGCATTTTCAAGGGGAAAAATGATAGTCTCTCAAGTGTGTTGAAATACAAAAATGGTGTCCTCTCATTTTTGTTGAATTCACAATATCTATTTGTGTAAAAAGAGTTGTCATTATTTTATTGACAGTGCGAGAGCTTGCTATATATCATTGATAAACATAGATAGCAAGCTCTCGCACTGTCAATAAAATAATGACAACACTCTTTACACATATAGATATTGTGAATTCAACAACACACTTAATAGACTATCATTTTTCCACTTGAAAATGCACTAAATCTTAACTTTTTTTCCACGCACAAACACTTTTTAGTTTTATTTAATTTTTTTATTTGTTTTAATATAAATTTTATATTTCTTCTTGCTGTAATTTTAAAATATTTTTTTAATTTTGTTGATATTTGTGTTTTGAAATTTATCAAAGTTTTCAACTCTATTTTTCATTGAACAGTATTGTATTTTTGTTCCTATTTGGGACAAAAATTGTTGGTACCAAATAGAAAAATTGCAAAAAAATGTTAAGCAAATCACTATTTTTTGAGCTCGATTGTATTAAAAAGCATTCTAGATTCATATTTTCATTAATTAATACAACAATAATTGCATAAAGTTCTAAAAATTCATGTCTAAAAAATATAAATAGTTTAGAATACTTTTTGTTACAACCAAGTGCGGTTTTAGTGCTGTGGGGAAATTTTCATTATAAACCAATACTAATACAAAATTTTCTACAAACACATCCTTAGACTTAGGTTTTTGACAGCACACTTAGGCTTTTGAAGTTTCTGTTTGGCCTCTATGTACCCTATGCTATATATTACTACATTTATAGACACGCGTTATTTGCAAATAAAAACGTAGTGCTACCAAGTATTATTTTTTTATTGTAACCTACTAACTCACGAAAACAATTACTGATTAACGCGCTATTTGCAAATAAGAAGTTTGGATTGCCACCTTTACATATGTTTGTCAATAAAAATTAATAAATAGATAAATATATTCGCAAATAGATGAATAATCAATGATTCAAAAAGTAACAATAAAAAACAATACTTGATATCACTACGTTTTTATTTGCAAATAAGCTCTGCGTATAAACTAGGTATATATTTATCAATGGTTAATATATCGATTGATTGTGTGGAGGAAATAATAACAATAAGGGTCAACACGAATAAAAGCTGTAAGGAATTTGCCAAATACTATGAATCATAAGACGCTATTTTAAAGAAAGTTAACGAATCTGGTTTGAGTTTACCCTGGTATGAACATCATTAAATCAAAAATATTTCAGCTTGACAAATTATATTTGAGCTTGTAACTTGACAACACGTAAAATATCTTGACAATCAAGGTCGTTTGACAAGCCTAGGTCCATAACTGGAAACCCTGGAACCATATTGGTTTTAGAATAGAGTTGTATAAAAGAAGTTTACATTCCAGGCTAAGTGTAGAATTCCTTCCAATAAGCCAATTAATTTGAGCCGCTTTTAATTTCATTTGGGTCACCTTTGCATTTCCATGTTAGACGATGATCAAGATGAACACCGAGGTATTTAACTACATTGTGTTGGGGTATATTTTGGTTATTGATTTCTATAGACGGGCATGTTTCTCTGCGCAATGTAAAAGTAATATGTAGACATTTTTGCCCGTTAATTTTTATACGATATTGTTTTAGCCATTTTTCCAATTGATGTATATACTATTATGAACACTTAAAAATCTGTATCATCCGCGAATGTTAATATGTGCCATATTTCTGATTATCGACAAGTCACAGGCATACATCAGATATAATATTGGACCGAGGATGTTGCCCTGAGGAGCCCCGGCTTCAATCGGCTGCGGAGGGGTTAGAAAACTACCTTCCTTAACAAGAAGTCTTCTTTCAGTTAAGTAGCTTTCGAAAAGCTTGAGGGTGTTTGCCGGCAGGTTTTGCTTTAGTTTATGTATTAAACCAGGGGTACCCACAAGTTTCTTATGGAAGAGCAAACACCAATACATTTAAAGAAAAACTAATTTTTATTCAATATTTTTTGTTGTAAAAACCAATGCATACAAAGAAAAAAATATTACATATATTTATTGTTGTTGCTTTGCACTTGCCTGTATACTGTGAAGAACGACAAAAAAACTAATAAGATTATCGTTAAATATATGATTTTTGAAAGCCAATAATAGATAAATCATATTTGGCCCAACATCGACAAAACGAGTTTTAAAAGTTTATTGACCATCTTTTATGTTAATCCGTTAAATCAGGTAGAGTTAACATTCGGGCTTAAATCTAGTTTAGCCAAGCCTAATTAGCTGACAATAAAATAGAAATAAGTAAAAAAAATTTTAGTCATGGAGGCACAACTTATTGAAGAGGTTAAAAACATCATATTGTAAAAGGAAGCCTATTCTAATAAGATAAAAAAACAGACGAAGCTTGAAAAAAATAATAAAAAAAAAGAAAAAAAATAACTAGCAGAAAAACTTGTTGTGTATCTTGCAGTTTTTCATCTGCTACAAACTTTAAACGAACGATACTCGTCGGTGAATTAATGTGTTTTATGTAGTTCTACTTTAACCTATGTTAAACAATATGCAAATAAAACATTCGAAAAGATTCGTTAAATACAAACTTTCTTTATGCAAATCGGATAAAATGTTATCAATGTTATCAATGTTATAAATTTTTTATGATTTGCCCCACTGTGCGGAACAACATTGTAAAACAAGCTTTTCAGCGCCGTTAACATCGACTTTTAAGTGAAGTCTGGTATCACAATAAGCAAATATTTTATTTTTGATGTGTAAACATCTATACGCTAGGGGGTTAAAATCGTTTTCACAGTACAATCACAAATTTTGAGTAAGATTAATATTACAATTGTAATAACGCGGTGTGAGCTGTGTATGAGTGTATTAGTATAATCATACGGACAACAAGAAGTACAGAGAAGCTTAACAGCTGCATAGAAATATACTAATACTGGCAAAGGGAGTCTCAAGGTCATACTCCTGCAGTAAGGTTGTACGTTTGATGGTTGGTGCTGTGTTGCCGTGTTTTTGAATTGAGTGAGTATTTCGGCGTTGCCGTTTTTGATTTTTGCCGGAAACTTCTGATTTTGTGTCCAGTTTTTCGGGACTCAGACCCGGTTCGTCTCGGTTTTTGAGCCCGGGTTTTAAAAAAATCGGGTTTTCGGTTTTACCGAATTTGTTGCTGAGCTTGGTGCGATATTTGGCTGTTGGTTATTTTGCTGTTTAGCTGCGGTAATTCCAACTATTTTGTACGGGTATATTATTTTTTGCTGGTGGATAAATAATACTATTATTTATGTCTGCGGGGAAGCGGAAGGGCGATATGCCTGGTGAAAAAGAGTCAGAGGTGTCTGATGCAAAGCTTATCGGTTTGAGCGATTTGTCGCGTATGGAGGAAGGTACGAGGGTGAAAAAGAAGCGGATGACCCGGTTCGCCGAAGTTAAAACGGGTGAATGATGAGAAGAATGTTTCGGTAGAAGGTGAAATGTTTCACTACTAGATGTTTACACATCTCCCCTGTTTAATGGTTTTAATGCGAATATATATATATATATATATATATATATATATATATATATATATATATATATATATATATATATATATATATATATATATATATATATATATATATATATATATATATATATATATATATATATATATATATATATATATATATATATATATATATATATATATATATATATATATATATATATTCGCATTAAAACCATTAAACAGGGGAGATGTGTAAACATCTAGTAGTGAAACATTTCACCTTCTACCGAAACATTCTTCTCATCATTCACCCGTTTCAACTTCGGCGAACCGGGTCATCCGCTTCTTTTTCACCCTCGTGCCTTCTTCCATATATATATATATATATATATATATATATATATATATATATATATATATATATATATATATATATATATATATATATATATATATATATATATGTATATATATATATATATATATATATATATATATATATATATATATATATATATATATATTATATATATATATATATATATATATATATATATATATATATATATATATATATATATATATATATACATATATATACATATATATACACATACACACATACATACACACACATACATACACACACAGAAAATTTCAATGTAAAATCGTCGAAACCCAGGTTAATTGAACATTTTTCGGTAGTGATTTTGCTTCATGGTGTTTCACGTTAATTCAACTTGATTTGCAATAATCTTGAAAGAAAATTTTTCCTTTTTAAATGACTATATTTCATGTTGATTTAATATTCCATTACAGTTAAATTAAAATGAAGTTGACACTGAAATAACACAAAGAATCGTGTTGAATCAAAGTTGTTTCGGGTTGAAACAACGTGAATTAAATATTGGATCAACTAGAAAAATCATGTTGAAACAACATGACAAATACTATTAAATTTCTTAAAAACAGTGGAATTATACATTTACGACTATTTAACGTTTGAAAAAATCGTCCTGACGATTTGTTCGAAGAAATTCAACGATTTTATGTCAGCTTTATCTGGCAGCTTTGTTTGTAACATTGATCTAAGCATATTGTATTATTTATACACACATACAACATAGACAAATATGGCTGCTGTGGTACGCCATCTTTATATGAAATACAGTGTCGCACATATATATTGGCACAATAAGTTTGTTTAATATTACGACCAATGTTTTCACTTCAGAGAGATTCGGTGGATAACATATTTTAGCACAAAGTTATTCAGCAGTCTTCCATTAAATACATTGTAATTTGTTTGCATTGTACCTACAGACATTGACCCTACAGACAAAATAACTAGTATGTGGCTAGATACATATATGTTTACTAGTTGCTTTTTACTTCGGACTAGTGGCCTATCTGTCCATTTTTTATATACTGTATGTATGTAAATTAGAGTGCTTCAAAAAAACTTTTTTTGCTATAATCTCAAAAGCTTCTATTAGGTATAAAAAAGGTCTCCCACAACATCAGCTCTATATTTTGATTCTACGCGATTCTCAACGAATTTCAGTTTTTCAATACAAATTACATGGAACAATTTCTTTTTTTTCGTATTTGTCAAACAAAACTGCGATGGGCATATTCTTGTAGGAAATCAAATTTTCCACAAGAAACCACTTAAACGGTTTTTTGTAAACTTAAAGGGTAAAAAGTTATCAGACTTTGAATACTAGCAATTACAGTACTGAAAGTACTTCATAGCTTATCCCCACTTTGTTCCTAGTATTTAAACTCTGATAACTTTTTACCAATTAAGATTACGAAATATTTAGCAAGAGGTGGAAAATTTAATTTCCTTCAAGAATATGCCAATTAAAAAGAAATATTTTTTCCTAGTTTTGTTTGACAAATACAAAAAAAATTGTTCTATGCTATTTGTATGGAAAAACTGAAAGTCGTTCAGCGTCGCGTAGAATCAAAACATGAAGCTGATCTTGTGGGAGAGCTTTTTTTATACCTTCTAGAAACTTTTGGGATTATAGCATTAAAAAAAAATTAAAAAAAATTTTTGAAGCACATTTATGTACATATGTATATAAATATATATCGATTTTAACATTATGTTGTCATAGGAGCCCAACTAGCTTATTTTTAAATGTACATATGTATGTACTTATGTATATACTAGTTTAAATACTAGTAATTGTAAAATAATGCGCTTACTAGTATTTTTATTTGTAGTTTTAAAATTAAAAGAAGCTTTCGCTCAACCGTGCTACGAGCAGACGTTCTCTTCATTTCAAAGCTAATACTCTACCTACTAAACAACTTTCTGCTTATTTTATAAAAGCTAAAAATTTGTATGATGTAATTACGCCTGAAAAATATGTCAATATTTATTTTTTGCCCTTTTTAAACTAGAATGAACTCGCTACAACAGCCTCGTTAAAGCTTATAATATGACTGTCTCAAAACCTAACAATTCGTAAAGTTAGCTGCAGAATAATGTATAAGCTAGAAATTTTATGTTTTAAGTGCACAATTAGTTCTCAAAAAAAATATTACATTTACATTCATTAATACGTTGGTATATATCGCGGGCTTATATTCAAATATTGCTATCTAAAAACACACAATTATTCAAGGATGACAAAAAATTGTTTCGTTCTCGCATTACTAAAGTTTTGCACAATCAATCATCCAATAATACAAACCCTTATAATATAAGCTGCCCTTATTGTAGAATTTTGATTGTCTAACACTTTAATGATGAGAGAAAGAAACAAATTTTTAATAAGTTTAAAATGTTTTGGCAAAGAATGAATCCTTTTTGGTGGATTCTTTAAACAATATTAAGCCGTTTAAGAACTTTTTGTTTTAGAATAAACTCCGTATGTCGTAAACTATTCTACATATCCTCATGATACATATATCACAGACAAAGCTGAAGTGTTAGTGAATTTACGTGCATACGTGTTGCTCTCCAGAAAGACAGGGGGTCGTGTGCACACGCCTAAGTTTATCTTTCGCGGATTTTCTTTTTCAATCAACAGAAATATCTTCATGGTCAAAATGCTAAAAATGTTTATACACAAGTCAGCCTTGTAAATTTGTTCAAAAATATCCTAAAATATGTACACACAGAAAAAATGGAATGTAAAATCAACATGGCGCAATTTTGATTAGAAATCAAATAAAATTTACAAGAAATAATTTGTTGTTAAAGTGTGCTGGTGTTTATTACTTGTTGTGCTTAGTTGTGTGTGTGGTTGTTGTTTTGTTGCTGTTTATTCTTATATAGCCG
>CATQFL010000271.1:104845-118137 GCA_956483635.1 Panzeria rudis
CCTAAGCAATGTCTGCAATTTTTTGCATTGTCTTTGTCAAAAACATTTCTTAAGAATCGATAGCAACAACTATTAAAAGCCAATTATCACGCCACTTTTAGAATTAAGCTAGTTAAGCATAAAATAAAATATAAATTAAAAATATGTAAAATTAAGTTTAAGTTAAAATCTGATTTTAATAAAGAACGGTGGTGGATACCGGAAAAACAAAAAATTGTTTTTTTTAGTTTTTTAACTAAGAGAAATAATAACTGGCGCCCGAGTCAATCGATAACGGGTTTCCTTTTTAAATAAATGTAAAAAAAAGGATAATAAAATAATATCTTCCGCGCAATAAGTCCTCAAGTAGCACGGCGCGAAGTAAGATTTCCTTTTTAAAATAAATTTAAAAGGACAATAAAAAATACTACTAAGTCCTCAAGTAGCACGCCGCGTAGTAATTTTTAAACCCGACAAATTTATGTCCTTCGGAACCAGAAGCCCTTAAGAAGTGCGGTTTCTTAGGCAAAGCTTAATAAAAAAAAATTTTTAAATCCTGTGTGAAAAAAGAATATCCTGTGTGATTATAAATTAAATAAACTCTAAATAAAAAGTGTCTTAAGAACCTGAAAAAAAATTAAATTATATGCTAAAAAACTTTGTAAAAATAGAAACAAAATCCAGTTTCAAATACGCAGACACATATAATAAACTGTTTAACTTTATGAAAATATACAGACAAGAAAGAAAAATACATAAACTGTTCAGCTTTGTGAAAATAAAAACAAAAAAAAACTAGTTTTAAAATACATCTGGAACTCTGTGAAGCTCAAAAAAGTGATAGAAGACGGTCCCCTAGTAGCAGAGGCAAACGGGAAGCATAACGTGCTAACCATCTATCCACCCCATCAAGGAAAGAAGAATCCATCATCCCATCAAGAGCAAAAAAACTTCCAGAAAAAAAGGTATTTTAATTTAGATTAAGGAAAATAAATACATGCAATTTAAATTAATTTTAAGAAACAAATTAAGGAAAATCCATTTACTGTGAATAAATTTGATACAAAATAATAAATAAAAAATATAAATCATTAAACATTAAAAGTTAGAAGAAAAAAGGGTCTTAATTGAAAAAGAATTTTTAATTATGTCTAATCCTGGAAATTTAGTACGACCCGCTGTCCTTCCTCAAGGCAGTAATCGTGTCCCTAATGCACAAATTAGCTTGGACGAACTTAATACATTAATATCAAATATAGCGAGAGAAGTTTTTACACAACAAGGACCACAGATAATTCAGGCAGCACTTAACCCTAATGCAGGACCCAATATAGTTAGGGATCAAGTCATAGATGAGAGATACAGGGAGAATTTAGGAGATCTCGATAAAATTCCTGATATCGTTAAAAGCCTTCGCGAATTTTCGGGAAGCCAAGGCGAATTTAACTCATGGAAAAAAAGTATAGAACGTGTGCTACAAATTTACGATGGCATGAAAGGCACACCTAGGTATTACGGTATATTGAACACTATTAGGAACAAAATTGTTGGAGAAGCTGATATAGCTCTCGAATCATATAATACTCCCCTCGACTGGACAGCTATATCAAGATGCCTTTCACTTCATTACGCTGATAAAAGAGACCTAGCGACTCTCGAATATCAGATGACCTCACTCATTCAGGGTCGATCCTCAGTTCAAGACTTTTACCAACGAGTCTATAAACATTTATCTTTAATATTGAATAAATTAGGAAGCTTAAATGCGTCAAATGAATCGGTATGCTTACTCACGCAGACTTATAGAGATAGAGCTCTCGATACTTTTGTGCCAGGACTAAATGGTGATCTGCCGAAGCTCCTTGGTATAAGAGAGCCGGTCGATCTTCCGCAAGCTCTGCACTTATGTTTAAAGCTTGAGAATCAAACATATCGAGCAAATTACGCTCATAATAGTAATCCCGGTAGAAGCGGATTTAACTCCCAAATCCAATCACCACGTAATTCACAACAATTTTCTCGCAATCCACAAATTCCTCCTCGTTCACATCCAATGACATTCTTTCCTCAACTCGCTTATAACCCACAAGCACCCCGTGAAAATTTTCAGCAAAGGTTTATGCCAGAGAGGCGCTACGATTTCCAGCCACAACTGCCTCCTAGACCCCGAGCTCCTAAACCACAAACTCCACCAGAACCTATGGAGGTAGACGAAAGTCTACGCACTAGGAGAATCGACTACATGAACAGACCAAGGCCAAATTATACTAGAGATAGACCCCCACCACCAATAAACCAACCACAAAGGAAAATTGCACGTAATTTTCACCTAGATACCGAATATCAACAATATGAGGCAAATCTCGTAGAGTCAGATAGACAGGAAGAACAAACTTTAAATGAATACATAGATTCCACTCAGGAACCACCGATGCTGGACAATCAATATTTGGAATTTAATGACATCCATTTTTTAGAATGACAAGCTCTTCGTTGCCTTACATAGAATTCACAACGAAGAGCGGCGAAAACCTTAAAGTTCTGATCGATACTGGGTCAACAAAAAATTATATATTCGTTAAACATCCTTTATTAAATAAAAATATCTTTCTCGCAAAATCAGTAGCAGGTGATGTAGAAATTAAAGAACACACTTTCGCTAACTTATTCAACTCAAAAGAAAAAATAAAATTTTACATACTGCCAACCTTAAAATCATTCAATGGAATTTTAGGAAATGAAACGCTTCAACAGCTTAATGCTGTTATTCATATAAGTGAGAATTTCATGCAAATAAGAAATGGTTTAAAGATAAAGATAAAACAACTTCCATCTCATGCGCCTTTGAACTCAATAGAAATAAAAGATGATCATTTAACTCAGTCACAAAAGGAAAAACTACGTATGGTAGTAGCAAAGCATGCAAAACTATTTGCCGAGCCAGACGAAAAGCTCACTTTTACAACAAAAGTGGTAGGAGAAATTCGTACAAAATCTGACTGCCCTATTTATACTAGATTTTATCCATACCCGGTTGCATTAAAATCCGAAATAGAAAAACAGGTAGATAAACTATTACAGGATGGTATTATTAAACCTTCGCGTTCCCCATATAACTCCCCTGTATGGATCGTTAGCAAAAAACCCGACTCGGCGGGCAATAAACAATACAGAATGGTAATTGGTTATCGAAAACTTAATTCAGCAACCATTTCGGACCGATATCCAATACCAGAAATAAATGTGGTCACATCGCAGCTACTCGAAAACAATTTTTTCTCAGTAATCGACCTTAAGAGCGGATTCCATCAGATTCCCTTGAAACCAGCTGATTACGAAAAAACTGCGTTTTCTATTTGTAACGGGAAATACGAGTTCACAAGGTTACCTTTTGGACTTAAGAACGCTCCGTCGATATTTCAAAGAGCCCTTGATGACATCCTTCGTGAGCATATTGGAAGGAGATGTTACGTCTATATTGACGACATCATTATATTTAGCAAAACAGAAGACCAACACATAAATGATATTAAAAAAATTTTTAAAACTTTAGAAGAAGCCAACCTAAAGGTGCAATTAGATAAATGCAAGTTCCTTCATAAAGAAGTTGAATTTTTAGGGTATATCATTTCCGCAGAAGGAATTAAGACAAATCCAACCAAAGTGGAAGTAATAGCTAACTTCCCGGAACCAAAAACACTAAAAGAACTCAGATCGTTTCTAGGCTTATCCGGCTACTATCGAAGATTTGTGAGGGACTATGCAAAATTAGCCAAACCCCTGACATCACTCCTAAGAGGGGAAGAAGGTAGGATTTCAAAGAAAAAATCTTCTCTTGTGTCAATAAACCTTAATTCGGAAGCTAAGGAAGCATTTAATAAAATAAAAAACTCTTTGGTATCCGAAGACATAATATTAGCATATCCAGATTTTTCTAAAGATAAGGAACTCACAACTGATGCGTCAAAATTTGCGTTAGGTGCAGTCCTATCTCAGAACAATAAACCAATTTCCTTCATTTCGCGAACGTTAAATAAAGCAGAGGAACACTACGCTGCTAATGAGAAAGAGTTCCTTGCTATAATATGGGCACTTAGTTCATTCCGAAATTACTTGTACGGACCGGCAAAGGTGAAAATATACACCGATCACCAGCCCCTCATATACTCTTTAAGCAACAAGAATAACAACAGCAAAATGAAACGGTGGAAGGCCATCCTCGAAGAGTATAATTATGATTTGTTATACAAACCAGGTAAAGCAAACCTCGTTGCCGACGCCCTTTCAAGAATACCACGAGAAACTGATATCCACACACTATCTATAGCAACAAATAGCGCTGAAAGTTCTTCTCACAATTTAATATGTCATGTTGATCCACCAATTAATGCATTCAAAAACCAAATTTTTCTTAAAAATGCCTCTATGTCTGATTACAAATTTGAGATTGTGTTCCCTAGCTACCACAGACACACAATATCTCAACCTGAATTTAACACAGAAAATTTAGTTAAAATTTGAAAGAAATTCCTTTACCCATCGATTATTAATTGTATAAAAGCACCTGAATCAACTATAGGATTAATACAAGAAATATTTTTGGATCATTTTCGAAACTATAAAATAATATTCTCCAATAGGGAAGTTAAAGATATCAAAAACGAACAAGAGCAGGAAGAAATTATCTTCAAAGTGCACAAGCGCGCTCACAGAAGTGCAAGGGAAAATAAATTACAAATCCTCGAAGACAGCTACTTTCCTGCAATGTCAAGAAAAATTAAAAACCTTATAAAAAAATGCGTTGCGTGCAAAGAAAACAAATACGATCGCCATCCAACAAAACCCCAAATTCAAGCCACACCTATTCCACAGTTTCCAGGACAGATAGTCCATTTGGACATATTTTTAGTTGGGAAAGAGTTAGTACTCACGGCGATTGACAAATTTTCCAAATATACCATGGCAAAACCAATAAAATCTAAGGCTGCCGAAGATATAAGGCAACCATTAAGAGAAATTCTTTATGCATTTATCCCAGAAACACTCGTAATGGACAACGAGAAGTCCTTTAATTCAGAGTCTATAAAATTTATGATTGAGAACGAATTCGGAATAAGAATTTTTAGAACTGCTCCCTACACAAGTTGCTCTAATGGCCAAATTGAACGTTTTCATTCAACCCTGCAAGAAATAATGCGTTGTTTACAAACCGAAAAAATACATCGATCTTTCCAAGAACTTTTAGATAGATCTGTTAACGAATACAACCAATCCATTCACACGGTTACAGGGAAGAAACCTATAGAAGCATTTTTCGGAAGACGAGTAAGTACCGATCCCGAATTATTAGCAAGAGATAGGGAAGAGACAATTCAGAAACTAGAAGAGAAACAGAAAAAAGACCTTGATTATCATAACGCAAACAGGGCTCCTCCAAAAGAATACAAAGAAGGAGACGAAATTTTTGTGAAAATTAATAAAAGACTAGGTAACAAACTATCAGCTAAATACAAAAAAGAAATAGTCGCTCAAAATTTCAATACTACTATTATAACCAGGTCAGGAAGAGTAGTTCATAAAAACAATATAAAACAATCTTAAAATTTCTATGATGAACATTGCAATATAAATAAATTTTATTCTAGGACAATATGAAACTTCTAACTACAATTTTTACTTGGATACTGATGACGAACGCACAACAACTGGATGTGCAAGATTTGACCAATAATAATGGTTATATTCCTATCAAAATAGGAGAACAGAAGACAATCGGTTACTATGATAAAGTCTTACATTTCATAAACCTGACTGCATACGAAGAGACAATGTTGTTAATCTCCGAAAACATAGGAACATTAAATGCCACCACCTTTGAGGACAAACAACTTATTGACACAATAAATAAGAACTTCCTTTTACTCAGCACACGAATAAATAACCTTCACATAACTTCTAAATCTAAAAGAGGACTTTTTAATATTGTAGGAAAAGGTTTGAAAATTATCGCAGGATCCATGGACAGTGACGACGAACAAGAAATACGAGAAACCATATCTCAAATACAGGACAGTGAACAAAACACCAACAGAACAATTAATAACCTTACTCTTGTAAGCAACCTAATGACCGAACAGATTAATAATATCACTAAACATATAAACACACAACAAGTTCTAATTAGTAATTACATTAACAAATTTAGATACGAAACTCAAAATAGAATTAAAACACTTGAAGATGAAGTTCAATTCATTCAACACATATACAGAATTAACAATGACATATTACTTTTAAGCAATCACGTCGAGGACATAGGAAAAATAATATTTTCATGTAAGTTAGGCGTTACACCAGCCGATATTTTGACACAGAAAGAACTAGATTTAATTACGGACTTTGATAGCTATAGTAACATAAAAATTGTAGTACTTTTCCAAAATAATAATATCATATTGACATTACTCATACCCCAATTTTCTTCTAATATTTTGTCTAGAATAAAATTTGAACCTATTCCAAATATACAAAATAAATCTATTGTATTAAATCAAACGGAAATTTTTACCGATAATAATAATAACATTTATGACGTAAACATTAAAGACAATTTAGAAAAAAATTTAATTGTAGTAGATAATAAGTGCATATCAAATATTTTAGATTTTAGAGAGGCCCAATGCGACCTCCAAATATCAGAAAAAACTGCAATAACAGAAGTTATTCAGGGAATAATTGTATTTAAAAACTTTGAAGGATTAATAACTCATGACTGCAGTAAATTAAAGATACAACAAAAAGGAACTTTTGTTATCAGATTTGAAAATTGCAATATTAATGTATTAAATAAAACATATTTTAATAATAATCTAAAAATTTATGACACAATTGTTCTACCTAACTTAATTACAAAGATTAAAGAAAGTAATAAAACAAATCTTAATATAAAACTTGAAAATCTATATATTAAACAACTGCAGCATGAGGATAACATTAAAATACTAACAGGTAAAAATAGAAATACATATGTAATTAGTTTAAGCACAGATGTGGCAATTGTAATTATTTTTATTATAACATTTGTAATAAGTTATAAACATAAACAGAAATGGTACATATTGTCGAAACCACAAGTAAATACGGGTCATATCCCAAATGAAAAAAATGGACCATTTCTGCAAATTTCAAGCCCCCAATTCAATTAACAAAAATCGATTGAGGACAATCGACTTAAGAGGGGAAGAGTTAACACAAAAATTTATCAAGAATAAATTAAAATAAAATAAAATAAATCAAAATAAAATAAAAGCTAACATAAACAATGATTAAAATTAAAAGTTAAATAAATCAAAATGAAATTTGAGTAAACAAAAATACAAAATTGCTATATTCACCAAGTTGCTGCAATCGATTTTAAAGAAATTATTCGCGAGTTCATTACACCTGAAAATAATGCAGCCTAAGCAATGTCTGCAATTTTTTGCATTGTCTTTGTCAAAAACATTTCTTAAGAATCTATAGCAACAACTATTAAAAGCCAATTATCACGCCACTTTTAGAATTAAGCTAGTTAAGCATAAAATAAAATATAAATTAAAAATATGTAAAATTAAGTTTAAGTTAAAATCTGATTTTAATAAAGAACGGTGGTGGATACCGGAAAAACAAAAAATTGTTTTTTTAGTTTTTTAACTAAGAGAAACAATAACTTATATACATATATATATACACATACACTCATACATACACACACAGAAAATTTCAATGTAAAATCGTCGAAACCCAGGTTAATTGAACATTTTTCGGTAGTGATTTTGCTTCATAGGTGTTTCACGTTAATTCAACTTGATTTGCAATAATCTTGAAAGAAAATTTTTCCTTTTTAAATGACTATATTTCATGTTGATTTAATAGTCCATTACAGTTAAATCAAAATGAAGTTGACACTGAAATAACACAAAGAATCGTGTTGAATCAAAGTTGTTTCGGGTTGAAACAACGTGAATTAAATATTGGATCAACTAGAAAAATCATGTTGAAACAACATGACTTTAATGTTAGGATCCCGCCTGGTGGTCGAGATTCGACCATTTGGTCCGTAATCGGGTTTGTTTATAACCGGGTTTCTTTGCCAAAAAATACATTGTGCACATCTAGAGAAAAATACATGTCAAACCATACCTGTTTCATCAATATTGGTAGACAATAAGATACTTAATACAAATTGTGTGGCCTATTTGTATATAAGATTTTACTCCAGTGATATGTACATACTTATTAGCATAGGCATCAGACAACTTTGTGTTGTAGTTGGCTGCCCCAGCCAAGATTTTAACTCGTGCTACTTGCATTATAGTCCGCGCGCTAACCACTGCAGCCACAACAGATTCAAACTTAACTTTAGGTACACACCAAATAAATACCATAGTATGTAAAATGGTAAAAGTGAACACGAATGCTGATGAAACGGTGTAGCGGCCTGTCGACATCAGTAGTACTGATCCGTTCTATTAATCTGATTTGAATATTCAAATACTCCACTTTTCAATAAATAAGTTGAATTTACATTAATTCAGATATTGAACTAAGAACCCGAAATAATAAATTTCAGACATACCTATTCAGTTCAAAAAATAAAATTACGTAAAAATAATTATTAAATGCGATCGGCTAGCGCAAAAAGCTCTATGCATGTCTAACTTATCTGTTGACTGTCTGAAACTAGCAGACAAATAACTAAGAAAAGCAGTTTAAGCATGTATACAAAACAAACAGGTTTGATTGTAGGCAGTGATACAAATCCCATCAAAGCGACAAATAATAAGAGCTTTGTGAGTGTTGGATAAAATCAGATAGAGGAGATTTCGGCGAACTAAATTCAGTTGAAATAAAATAAATGCAAGAATTTACATGAAAAAGTCTTGTATTCTATTTCGTGACAAAAATTAGTTAAATAGCTGATGTTTCCTTGTGAAAAGCATACACCGTGAAAAGCATACACCTTCATAAGTGGTAAAGTGAACAAGAACTCGAGTTGTAAAAGTATGGAGTATTTGGGTATTGAATACTCAATACCAGTAGTTTTTTGAGTACTCGATATTCAAAAGTACTTACTCAATACTTTCAGAGTTGCATTTTCCAGCAAAATAGATTGTAAAGTATGAATGAAACTGATGAAAAATTGTAATTCATAGTACAAAAAATTATTGAACTAAAAATATAAGTTTTATGTAATAAAAACCTCGTAAAAAACAATAAAAATTATAGTAAGAAATTCAATAAACTATAATTCTCACAATAATATTGCATTTCTTAAATTTTTATTTAATTTTATTCATCGATTCAGGGAAACCATTAAAGTATTGAGTAGTATCGAGTCAAGACATAATAAGTACCGAGTAGTATCGAATATTCAAAAGTATCGAAATCTTAAAACTCTAACAAGAACACTGATGTGATGGTGTAGCGGCCTGTCGAAAACAGTAGTACTCATCCGTTCTGCTAATCTGATTTGAATATTCAAACTTTCCACTCTTAATAAATAATTTGAACATGCATTAATTCAAATATTGAACTAAAAAGCCGAAATAATAAATATCAGACTTATTATTCAGTTGTAGAAATAAAATTACGTAAAAGTAAGGATTTTATTTTAATTCAACATGATTTAATTGATTATTTAACGTAGACTTTATTTGAAATTAAAGTTATAGTTATGTTGATTTAAAATTAAAAGTAACGTTTACAACAAAGTTGTTTTAAACGTGAAAAATGTTAAATGAAACAGATTTAAGGCTATGTTAATAATTTTCCGTTTAAAATTAATATGAAACAATGGTAATTTTACATCAGCAGCAGTAAATTTGCGCTGGTTATTCGATTTTTGTCGGGTTTTTGGTCGGCTATATAAGAATAAACAGCAACAAAACAACAACCACACACACAACTAAGCACAACAGTGAATAAACACCAGCACACTTTAACAACAAATTATTTCTTGTAAATTTTATTTGATTTCTAATCAAAATTGCGCCATGTTGATTTTACATTCCATTTTTTCTGTGTGTACATATTTTAGGATATTTTTGAACAAATTTACAAGGCTGACTTGTGTATAGACATTTTTAGCATTTTGACCATGAAGATATTTCTGTTGATTGAAAAAGAAAATCCGCGAAAGATAAACTTATAAGGATATGTAGAATAGTTTACGACATACGGAGTTTATTCTAAAACAAAAAGTTCTTAAACGGCTTAATGTTGTTTAAAGAATCCACCAAAAAGGTTTCATTCTTTGCCAAAACATTTTAAACTTATTAAAAATTTGTTTCTTTCTCTCATCATTAAAGTGTTAGACAATCAAAATTCTACAATAAGGGCAGCTTATATTATAAGGGTTGGTATTATTGGATGATTGATTGTGCAAAACTTTAGTAATGCGAGAACGAAACAATTTTTTGTCATCCTTGAATAATTGTGTGTTTTTAGATAGCAATATTTGAATATAAGCCCGCGATATATACCAACGTATTAATGAATGTAAATGTAATATTTTTTTTTTGAGAACTAATTGTGCACTTAAAACATAAAATTTCTAGCTTATACATTATTCTGCAGCTAACTTTATGAATTGTTAGGTTTTGAGACAGTCATATTATAAGCTTTAACGAGACTGTTGTAGCGAGTTCATTCTAGTTTAAAAAGGGCAAAAAATAAATATTGACATATTTTTCAGGCGTAATTACATCATACAAATTTTTAGCTTTTATAAAATAAGCAGAAAGTTGTTTAGTAGGTAGAGTATTAGCTTTGAAATGAAGAGAACGTCTGCTCGTAGCACGGTTGAGCGAAAGCTTCTTTTAATTTTAAGACTACAAATAAAAATACTAGTAAGCGCATTATTTTACAATTACTAGTATTTAAACTAGTATATACATAAGTACATACATATGTAGATTTAAAAATAAGCTAGTTGGGCTCCTATGACAACATAATGTTAAAATCGATATATATTTATATACATATGTACATAAATGTGCTTCAAAAATTTTTTTTTATTTATTTTTAATGCTATAATCCCAAAAGTTTCTAGAAGGTATAAAAAAAGCTCTCCCACAAGATCAGCTTCATGTTTTGATTCTACGCGACGCTGAACGACTTTCAGTTTTTCCATACAAATAGCATAGAACAATTTTTTTTGTATTTGTCAAACAAAACTAGGAAAAAATATTTCTTTTTAATTGGCATATTCTTGAAGGAAATTAAATTTTCCACCTCTTGCAAAATATTTCGTAATCTTAATTGGTAAAAAGTTATCAGAGTTTAAATACTAGGAACAAAGTGGGGATAAGCTATGAAGTACTTTCAGTACTGTAATTGCTAGTATTCAAAGTCTGATAACTTTTTACCCTTTAAGTTTACAAAAAACCGTTAAGTGGTTTCTTGTGGAAAATTTGATTTCCTACAAGAATATGCCCATCGCAGTTTTGTTTGACAAATACGAAAAAAAAGAAATTGTTCCATGTAATTTGTATTGAAAAACTGAAATTCGTTGAGAATCGCGTAGAATCAAAATATAGAGCTGATGTTGTGGGAGACCTTTTTTATACCTAATAGAAGCTTTTGAGATTATAGCAAAAAAAGTTTTTTTGAAGCACTCTAATTTACATACATACAGTATATAAAAAATGAACAGATAGGCCACTAGTCCGAAGTAAAAAGCAACTAGTAAACATATATGTATCTAGCCACATACTAGTTATTTTGTCTGTAGGGTCAATGTCTGTAGGTACAATGCAAACAAATTACAATGTATTTAATGGAAGACTGCTGAATAACTTTGTGCTAAAATATGTTATCCACCGAATCTCTCTGAAGTGAAAACTTTGGTCGTAATATTAAACAAACTTATTGTGCCAATATATATGTGCGACACTGTATTTCATATAAAGATGGCGTACCACAGTAGCCATATTTGTCTATGTTGTATGTGTGTATAAATAATACAATATGCTTAGATCAATGTTACAAACAAAGCTGCCAGATAAAGCTGACATAAAATCGTTGAATTTCTTCGAACAAATCGTCAGGACGATTTTTTCAAACGTTAAATAGTTGTAAATGTATAATTCCACTGTTTTTAAGAAATTTAATAGTATTTTCGTTTTATTAGATTAGATTAAGCAACATTTTACTGAAATATTGATATATTTTTATTTTATGATTAATCAAAATGTTGATTAATCAAATAATTAAAATTTTGATTACTCAAATTTAAATCAATTTATTCAAAATAATAAAACAAAGAAAATTAAATTCACATATGCAAATATAGAACGAAATATAAAACAAAATAATGAGTGATTTTTTTGCTATTATCTTTTTGGCAACACTAGTTTTGACAGCTCACGCACGTTTTGTATCTTGTGTCACTGTCAAACATCTTCAGTTTGGTCTATAATTTAATCATGAATCGTCTTACAAACGAACAACGCTTGCAAATTATTGAATTTTATTACCAAAATGCGTGCTCTGTTAAGAAAGTTCATCGCGCGCTTCTTCCATTTTATGGTCAGTTTAATCGACCTACTGAGGCTTCTATTCGGGCTATTGTAAAAAAATTTCGCACCAAATTTACATTGTTGGACATTAAACCACCAACACGTTTACGTAGAGTGCGAACTGAAGAAAATATCGCAGCCGTATCGGCCAGTGTTGGTGATGACCGTGAATTATCGATTCGGCGCCGTTCGCAGCAATTGGGCCTCTGTTACTCCACTACGTGGAAAATTTTTGCGATGATAACAAACTTTTTTCTGCCCAAAATGGAAGAGCTTGACTTGCATGACATGTGGTTTCAACAAGACGGTGCCACATGCCACACAGCACGCGAAACAATGGACCAATTGAGAGGCGAGTTCGGTGAACAGTTTATTTCACGCTTGGGACCAGTCAATTGGCCGCCCAGATCGTGCGATTTAACGCCTCTAGACTATTTTTTGTGGGGCTATGTTAAGGCTAATGTCTATAGCGACAAGCCCGCTTCGATTGACGCACTGGAAGCCAACATTGCCAACATTATTCGTGAGATACCGGCCGAAATGTTGGAAAGAGTATGCCAAAATTGGACTAAGCGGATGGACCATTTGAGGCGCAGCCGCGGCCAACATTTGCATGAAATAATCTTCAAACATTAAATTATATCGACCCAACTATCGATCCAAATAAATATTTCATGCATTTTTCTGAATTTTATGTGTTTTTTTTTTACTTTCCGATAGTTCTTATAAAATCACCCGTTAAAAACAAAAACC
>CATQFL010000272.1:0-12999 GCA_956483635.1 Panzeria rudis
ATATATATATATATATATATATATATATATATATATATATATATATATATATATATATATATATATATATATATATATATATATATATATATATATATATATATATATATATATATATATATATATATATATATATATATATATATATATATATATATATATATATATATATATATATATATATATATATATATATATATATATATATATATATATATATATATATATATATATATATATATATATATATATATATATATATATATATATATATATATATATATATATATATATATATATATCTTTTATTTATTCACATATCTTACAATATATATATTGCACACTATACATAAATAAAACGTTCACGAAGAATATAGGTCCTTTACTTTGTTAAAATGTATCGTCAGTGTGGCCATATTAGCTCTGTTGGAACTAAATTTAGCTTTAATTTTTAATGTTTAGCTCGAAATATTTCATTTAGTTCTTAGCTTTTTTTTCAGCTTTTTTCAACAATGCATTTAGCTTTTTCTAGCTTTTTCTTTAATTTCAATTTCGTGTAATTAATTTCTATTTCAAAACAAATAAAACAGTTTATCAGAATAAATTGATGTGCCGTAAGCATATAAAGTAGTTAAAATATAATAATTTGGCAGTGCAGAAACATGCACTGCGGCAGATTTGATCGACATCATGGTGTAATAAGTATACAATGGATAGAATTAAAAACTCAATTTCAACTGGCATCTATTTCGGAATCCTGCCATCAAGCTAAAGTCTTGAACAATTTGTATAGTGAAAAATATTTACTCTATTTGAAATTTTTAAAGCCTTTACTTTCTGATGTTCAAAAAGTAAATAAAATGTTCGAAAGTACGACGTGGACCCCATGCTATTATTTTCAGAACTTCACTTGCTTTTGAAAAATATTTGCAATCAAATCGTATTGAAGTCCGAAATTTTTTTAGACGGTTTTCTAATTCGAACTCCGTATTTTTACTATAAGTTTGAACAATATCTGATTTCCAAAAAAGCCATAATAGATTCTGAAACAGAAAAAGAAATTAGATACACCGAAATTTTATTAAACAATTAATATACCAACTACGACAACGTTTGCCAAATAACTTTTCAACTTTACAAATCACAAACATCTTTTCATTAGAAAACAGTCTAAGCAATACAAAAGTAAATTGTATGAAAATTTTAAAGAAGAAATGTCAAATTTTAGCGCAGGTGATATTAATCTTTTGGATTTACAATGGCAAAAATCACTTGTGAGTTTAAAATCGCAAATTTCAATTTTGCATGTGCTACGGGTCTCGCGTTCTGTTTATTTTTCGAAATAATCTTCGAAAAAGATTCTTATCAATGCTCTATGTTTTTTGAAACCATAGGCCCATAATCATAGTCATAAAGAAAGTATACTTTAAGAGTTCTAAAGTGCACTTTCGTTAAATATATGCTTTTAGCTTATTATAGACAATAAAAAGTACACTTTACAGGCAAAAGGTTTTTTCAAACTTAAAAATAGCTGAAGTTGCTTTTAACTAGCTTAACACCACATTAAATAATATTTTTTTTCTTCTATGAAAAATTTGCAGTGTAATTGTTGTCTAAATACATGAAAATTCTCTTTCAAAATTTTTTATTCTTATTTTAAAGACTAAACATGTCCGTTAAACACACAAGTTATTTTTGAATATTTGCATTTTTGTTCCATTTTTTGTTTTGTGTTCTTCTCTTTCTCTTATGTTCAAAACAAGGCAGGTCTAATAGGTGCAATCATTAGAGAAAATGATCATCAGCAGTTTTTATCAAGTCTGTCAAACTCGATGTACAAGAAATAACAATTTGTGTGTATATAGAGTTTGAAAAGTTGGTTAAAATAGAGTGTAGCTGTATTGGTTATGTGTTTATATATAATGTGCGCGTTGGTACAAAGCCAGCTAATCAGAGATGCCACTTGCCTTATATTTCAACATTTTGTATGCAAACGATTTCCGCATTTGACTTATGACCCATTTAAAGCTGGTTCAATTTAAAACACATAATGGATAAATAAGTAATAAAATTTGATAATATTAAGTTATTTCTAAAACAAACCAACTTTATTGCTTGACTATGATTATGCGCCGTAGTATCCAACACATAATTTTTCAACCATTTTTAGATTTTTCCTTACTATTTTTGCTTCATATTATATGTTTTATGCATCTGTTAACAATATAGGTTGACAAATGTGATAAGTTGGTGTCTGCAATAATGACGCGCACTATAAAATCGCCATTTTTAAAGTAAACAAAAGTAACACAATAGTCGAAATAAAACAACATACTTTTTAATTTAATTTTTTGTTTAAAATGTATAAACATTTAATTTTTTAAATGATACTAAATAGAAAGATCTTAAATTTTACTGAAATGCTTTTATTTTTGCAATTTGATACCAAATTTTTTTAAAGAGGAAAGTTCACTTAGATTTCATTTTCCTCTTTGCTTGCGAATTGAAATAGCTAAGTTTTTTATGATTGCGATTTCCAACACACCAGTTTAGTGACTTTGAGTCGAAATCGTATTTATTTTGCGAAATGCTATTTTCAGCACTTGGGTTGTTGTTATTGATTGAATGTTTTTCATTTAAATGAGCCAAAAATATATTTTCATATTATTTATAAACACCATTTAAACTATAAAAAATTTAAAAATTGTGAAAAGCTACTATTACAAAGCTGTAAAAAAATTTAGCTTTCTTTAGCTCTTTTTAGCTCTATTCAGAACCTGATTTAGCTTTATATTATTTTAAAATCTAGTCATACTGTGTATCGTCTTTAGTCTGCTTTTACACACATCAGTTTTTCTTGAAGCAACTTTTATTATTTAGTGAGAAAGAGCGAGAGAGGAATACATGAAATATATTCCCCTCTCGCTCTTTATCACAAGAAAATAAAAGTTGCTTCAAGAAAAACTGATGTGTGTAAAAGCAGACTTACCTTTGTTCTTGCACTTTTCTACTTCTGTCGGTCTACTGTTTAGTACTGCGTGGTTACACAACATGTAGGTGTTGTCATTGTAGTGTGTTGGTAATGCTACGATCCCACATACATATGAAATCTTTTATATATAAATAACAATATTTATATTATTTAAACAATTAATTTAACTGTTATTTCTCAAAATTAAAGAAATTCATGAAAATGTGTTTGTGCAAGCATAAGCTCATTTGTTTTTTAACCGACTTCAAAAAAGAAGGAGGCTATCAATTCGTGTGTATGTTCTTTTTTTTACTTTTCTTATGTTTGTACACGAATAAGTCTGTCATTTGTGTACCGACATAAAATTTTTTTTTTGTTGGAAAGGGTTTGCCTGCAGTTTGGTCCCATAATATTTTTTTCGAAAATCGAAGGGGGGAAATTTGCTCCCCCATGCATAACTCTGTCATTTGTGAAACGATTTTCAAAATTCTTGTTTTATTTGAAAGTTGGTCCCAAAATTTATTTGTCAAGAGCCGGAGAGGAAAATTTGCTCCCCAATCCATAACTGCTATATTTTAACCGATTTTAAAAATTCATTTTTGTTTGAAAGGGTTTGCTAACAGTTTGGCCCAATAATTCTTTTAGAAAATTGGAGGGGGGCCCCTTTGCACAACTTTGTAATTTGCGAACCGATTTTCCACATAGTTTTTTTGCTTGAAAGGGTTTGATACAGTTTTGTTCCATATTTTTTTTGAAAATCAGTTGGGAAATTTGCTGCAAACCCCCCTTGCCGGTTGATACCATAATTTTTCTCCCTTCTCCCTTCTCCATGAAGATTTATTGATGCAACTCAAGCACTTGAAACTTGGTTGCGTGGAGATGGTTAAATCACTTTTGGTAAAACAACTTTGTTTCTTTGCAAAATGTAATTAAACAAATGTTTTATTTAACTTTCTTTCTTATATACTAACTTATTGATATGTCATTAAATTTTTCTACTATTAATTGTATTGCTTAATAAAATTGAGGTCATAAAATTTTGCTTTATTAAGCGTATTGCTTAAGTACAAGTTCATTGTACAAAAAACAACCATTTATGCATGATTGCAAGTTTGCAATTATTTATGACCCAATTTTGATATTCTTATGCAGAGTAATTATAAACAATGTCTTATTTCTTTTGTTTAATTTTGAAGTGCAATGAACGGTTTAAAATAATAATAAGTTTGTTTAATTGTGAGGTGCAATGAACTACAGGAGAAGTGAAGTTTAAAATATAGGTCAGTGTTTTTTCTTTTTGTGAAAGTATGAACACTTTCATTTAACTGAAGAGCAGTTCTGTGGCTTTATTGATACGTCGTCAGCTTATTATTGGTTTTACTTACCGACCATTTTTGAACAAAATGAGCTAGTAGGGGATGATATATATTTTAGATGTTCGCGTTTCATGAAATTGTTAATGGTTTCTGAGATATATGTGCCACCTGATTTAGTTCATATATACAACAATGAGTCAGTCTTTGGTATAAGCAGAAATTATTTCTAGCACTATTTAAAAAAGCAAAATTTAATGAAAACTTATTTTGGGCAAGCATAAAACCAAGCAATAATAAAAATTCGACAGCGGCAGAAAAGCAATAGCAGGAACATTAAAATTTATATCACACGAGAGGTTGAAAGCATCTCGATAAAATTGCATGCATACAAAAGTAAATTTAGGAAAAATATATAAAAATTGCATTTGGTTCGGTATGGGTTATCTCTGTTTTACACTAGGTCTGTTCAATAACTGAAAGTTGTTACTACTTGTTACTAGTTGTTACTGAAAAGTGTTCACGTACTCGAAAAACTAGCAACGAGAGAGTGAAAAAAGAGCATAAAATGTTGAGAGAAAAAAATTTGTTGCAAGTTTTTGCTAGTAAAATTTTTACTAGCAGGAATTAGCCAAACAGCTGTTTAGATCTTTTGTTTATAAAATAAATGTTTGAAAAATGCATGAAAAAGTAACCTTTTTCTAATTTTATTGAATTGTTAAGAAATTAATACTTTTTAAGAAGTCAAAAATATTAAATACGGTAAGATTGCATATTTTTCTTTAATATGACTGCAGCAGTGGTCGTTAAAAGAGTTTAAAAAGCTTGAATTGGGTGGCAGAAAATTTTCCACCTTAAGGTTAAATCACAAAGGTTATGTGAATCAAACATAAGAAAAAAACTTGGCAAGTTCCTGCAAAGAACAAATTCAAATAAATTAATTTAAAAAGTTCTACAATTACATTGAAATTAACTTTATTTCTACTGTTAACTAAAAAATCCTTATGTATAAGCAGTTGTATTTTTATTTCTGCTATTTAAATACTTTACACACAAAGTTTTATTTACAGACATTTAAAAGGTAACACTTTTTATCCTAAGTTGTGTTCATGTACCTCAAAATGATAAAATTTTCATATAATTTTTACGATATGTCTAACTTTTCATAAAAAGTAATAGCAGCTAATGTAAAGTTTTTTGGGTGTACAACTGTTTATTTTGTTACTTGCAAATTTTTGCTAGTAAAGCGTTCATTTACTTTTTCATATCTTAGAGAGTAATTTTAAAATTTTCTGCTTTACTCTCTCGTTGCTAGTTTCTGCTAGGAAAGTAAATGAACAGACCTACTATCTCAGAAACTATTCGACTTCTGTAGAAAATGCAACCTTGATCTAAAGACTTTATGGAAAGTATTAAAAAAGCAATAAGAACACATTATATCAGGGTTGCATTTTGTGCAGAAGTCGAACAGCTAGTCTAAAAACAGATTTAATAGTTTTGAAAATTTTGCACTTTGAGACAGGGACATAACAGTTATAACCTATATTTGAAAAAATCGTTGAATAATTATTATTAGAAACTTTTTAAAAAAGTGCTCCTTAAATAACAATTAAAAACGAGCACAAATTTTTAGTCTTATAACAGTTATGAAAGATTTTCACTTTTTAGGTCGTTAAATAAATAACAGTTATGAAAAATTTTTATTTTTTAGTAGATTTTTATTTTTTAAGCATTTAAATAACATTTATAAAAAATATTTATTTTTATTTATAAATCATTTTTATTTGTTAGGTTTTTAAATTATTTTTAATTTTTTATATAAGTTTTTATTTTTTTTCGGTGTTCTTATCTATTATACATACATATACATAATTAATTGTATAAAAGAGTGACATTAGAAGCCAAAAATCGCGAAACATCACTTCTTTCGAGAAAATTGGCGAAAATATTAACAATTGGACACAAACTCTAAAATTATTTCACATCGCTATAGTTGTAAGGAATGCCAAAAGCTCGGACGTAATAGCGAAAATGACGAAAATCGCAAAATCTTGCTAACATCAAAAAGATATTGCTTAAAAATCGGTGAAACTGCAAAAAAGGCAAAAAACTGACAGAAAAAAAATCACTTCTATCGCAAAAATAGCAAAAATGCGCGAACAATTGCAAAATGCCAAACAAGCGATGCTTAATCAATTTTAGAGATGGTTTGCAATAGTTCTTAGCTTTTTTACAGTTTTGCCTATTTTTTAATCAATATCTGACTCTGTTTTCTTGTTGATGTTGGCAATTTTTCGCGAATTTTTATCATTTTCGCGATTTTTTGGCATTTTATTGTCGCGATACAAGTTTTTTTTGCTAGTTTTTGGCTTCTTTACTGTTTTGCCGATTTCTAATCAATATCGGACTTTAATATATTTTTGATCTTGGCAAGTTTTTGCAATTTTTGTTATTTTCGCGATTTTGTTTTTGGCATTCCTTACAACTTTAAGGATGTTAAATTAATGTTAGTAGCCCAGTCAAATAAGCAGAAAAAAGGGGCAAACTGCAGAATGAGAGATAATAAGCTGAAAATTCGTATACACCTTCGTTTTGGTGTCCTAAAAGTTGTTTTAAGTCTCATAAAATCTCGTGTCTGCGTCGTAAGTTATTCAAGCTCAAAGGTCACGAAAATCAGTTTTTCGCAATTATCTCGGTTTCTATAGCTCCAATGATGTTAAAAGTTATTATAAAAATTGTAGAGCATAAAATTTGCGGCAAATAATGTGTTAAAACATTTTTTCATATGCCCAACCGTTTCTGAGATAGAGGGCAGAGAGCCCGCAGCGTTCAGCCATACTCAATGCAATGCAAGGTCAACCGTGAATTTCAGTGAGTAATACCTTGTATTAAGTTATGGAATGAGAAATAAAAATATATTTGCCGGTTTTATTTCTTCTTAAAATCTACTTTAAATAAATTGATATAAAATTAGAATATTCAATTAATATTTCATTTAATGAGTTTTTAATTACACAAAGTAGGTACACGGAAAAGAAAAATCAATCGATCGGTACATAAATTAATCCCAAACGGTGTCAAAAGTACGGTAATTCTGGATTTCCTGAATTCAAGCACAGAAAGATTGATTCCATTGCGGAATATTCAAATGCAACACTCTTAATTTTAGCCTGATTCGGCTTTATTCATGTAAAAAATTATTTTAAATACGACAATGTTTATAAACTTTATACACAGTCGTATTCGTAATGTGTTGGTTTGCTTTGATGATAGCCACAATACACTGATGTGCTCTTCCTGTTATTTATTTTCATTTCTCGGGAATAGCCGACAAGTAGCGCCAAACGTAGTATTACATATTTGATTCAAGCCCGCTGCTTACTTCAATCAATACCACCCCATACTTGAATCAATCCGACTGCGTACTTTAATCAATCCCTTATTTTTAACTGACTTCAAAAAAAGGAGAAAGGTTATCAATTTGCGATGTATATATATTTTTTTTATGTATGTTCCCTCAAAACTCCGCCATTTATGAACCGATTTCAGATTTTTTTCTCTATTCAAAAGGATGTACTTCCAGATTGGTCCCATTGAAAAGTGGGCGGAGTCACGCCCACACAAAGTAAATACACATTCGTTTTCATCTACTTCTACTCAACCGATTCTTATGAAACTTTGCACACACATTAAGCGCCTGATTAAATACTATATCAGGATCAAAAAAGTGTGCGGTGCAACGCCCATGCAAAGTAAATATTCTTTTTCAACAACTTCTGCTAAACCGATTCATATGAAACTTTGCATACACCTTTAGTTATCGTTACAAAACAACATTATGTTTAGAAAAGTGGGCAGTGCCACGCCCATGAAAATTAAATAAGCATTTTAACTACTTCTACTTATCCGATTCTTATGGAACTTTGCATACACGTTTAGTTATCGTAAATATACAACAATGTGGTTGGAAAAGTGGGTGGTGCCACGCCCGTGAAAAGTAAATATTCATTTTAGCTACTTCTACTTATCCGATTCTTATGAGACTTCGCACACACGATTAGTTCTCCTAAAAGTACATGCTGATAAAATATGGGGTCGCGGTGCCACGCCTATTTTGTAGTCCGTTTTTTGCAAGAATTATTACTTATTTAATCCAAGAACAGACTTGAGATATATCCCTGCGGTAAACGGAACTGACACAAAATAAGTCACGTGACCGTTCCCCAGGTGGTAGGGACCAGTCCGAGTTCTAACACTTCCTATGAAGCGGACCAGCCAATTTTACATGGGGATGGCCTAGGATGGGGTTAATTGATACTTTTTATGCACCTTGTAACTTGTCCCTGAACTATCTTATAGAGTCCTAATCGGTGTAGAATAATATAGAGTATATATAAATATTATTCCGAAATTCAGCTGTAATTATCGACTAATTTATTTTTTTATTGTTACAAATCCAAGTAGAAATTGTATTTTATTTTTAAGCGGTGTCCTTGATAGGATTCGAACCGACAACCTCCGGTATGACAGGCTAGTGCACTGCCCACTCGACCACAAGGAACTTAAATGTCAATTTTGTAAATACCAGTTAAGTTGGAATTAATATCTGAATATAGTTACAAAACAGGTTCCTGAGTGGAATGGCAGTCTCATTGAAGGGAGACAATTAATATTATATAGATACTATGTAATAGCCCTTTGATCCAGGAGCATCGAATTAGTTCAGTGCCGTTTACTACTATACTAGCCGGAGTACCAACTAAATTGACTGAAAATGGTTAATATGTGACCATTTACATAATTGTCCTTTTTCACCATTCACTACTCCTTATTTTTGGTACCAGTCTCACTTTCTCAAGTCATGGGACGAGCACTTTCGGATCATTTGTCACCAAATTTTCAGCAGGGATAAAAGAAGACTATTGTTTTGCGTTATAGACAATTTTTTTTTAGTAAAAATTAATATATTTTTTTTTTAATTTTCAGTCTTTTTATGTATTATTTCATGGAACGTATTCACAAAATTATCGTGAAATATTGGCTTGAATTTGGCGAATACGAATATCATGAAAGAGGCGAATATTCGGCGATTCGAATACGAATATTCGTAACATCACCAGTAGCTATCAGCAAGCAAGCAAATACCAACACACTATGACTTTGTATAAAGTTTATGGAAATAGTCGTACTTAAAATAAGAGCTTTGGTACTTAACTTAAGAAATTTTTACGTGATTCAAATTTTCTTACATGATTTAAGAATTTTATCCCGTTTTCGGCTTCATTTTGTGTTATTAGAACTTAAATTTTTGAATACAACTCGTACTCAAAGTAAGTAGAAAATACTTGAATTTAATATGTGTAAGTATTATTAAACATATTAGATATATGCAAAGTGATATCAAATATAATGATTTAACTAATAAACATTATAAATTATTTCTTGTAAATGATATTTCAATTTATACAAGGTATTATTCACTGAGATTCACGGTTGACCTTGCATTACATTGAGTATGACTGAACGCTTCGGGCTCTCTGCCATCTATCTCAGAAACGGTTGGCCGTATGAAAAAGATTTGTCGCAAATTTTATGCTCTAAAATTTTTATTATAACTGTTAACATCATTGGAGCTATAGAAACCGAGATAATTCCGAAAAACTGATTTTCGTGACCTTTGACCTTGAATAACTTACGGCGCAGACACGAGATTTCATGAGACTTTTGAGACAACTTTTAGAGCACAAGTGAAACCCTAATTTGACTCGACTATAGAGCCTGTTTGCAATTTTGAATTTTTTGGGGAATTTGATCTATTTTTAACTTCAAAAAAGAAGGAGGTTATCAATTCGTGTGTGTTCTCTTTTTTACTTTTTTTATGTTTGTACACGCATAACTCTATCATTTGTGAACCGATTTTTAAAATTCTTTTTTTGTTGTAAAGGGCTTGCCTGCAGTTTGGTCCCATATTTTTTTTCGAAAATCGGAGGAGGGAAATTTGCTCCCCCCATGCATAACTCTGTCATTTGTGAACCGATTTTCAAACTTCTTGTTTTATTTGAAAGGATTTGACAAAAATTGGTCCCAAAATCTTTTGTAAAAAATAGGAGGGGGAAATTTGCTCCCCCAAAATTCAAAATTCTTGTTTTGTTTGAAAGCGTTTGACAAAAAATGCTCTCAAAATTTATTTGTCGAAAACCGGAGGGGGAAATTTGCTCCCCCCAATCCATAACTCTGTCATTTGTGAACTGATTTCAAAATTATTATTTGTTTGAAAGGCTTTGCTAGCAGTTTGGCCCAATAATTCTTCTTGAAAATGGGTGAGGAAATTTTGCTCCCCCCGTCCGCCCCACCAATTCAATAACTATGTCATTTGTGAACCGATTTTCAAAATTCTTGTTTGGTTTGAAAGGGTTTGACAGAAATTGGTCCAAACATTTTTTTGTCGAAAATCGGAGGGGAAAATTTGCTCCCCCCAATCCATAACTCTGTTATACTTTAAACGATTTTAAAATTTCATTTTTGTTTGAAAAGGTTTGCTAGCAGTTTGGCCCAATAATTCTTTTCGAAAATTGGTTGGCTTAGAGTTTGGTCGCATAATGTTTCTACGAAAATCGGTGGGGCAAGTCTTCCACGCCGCCACCCAAAATATTTATTAGAGCACAATTCCTCCATTTGCATACCGATTTTCAATATTGTTTATATGAAAGGCCATGAAGTACATTGCTCTTTGTACTGAAGTCGTTTTTTTTTTTGCAGAATTATTGCGATAAAAGTGCTGTTGGGCGACTTTTGGCTTCTTGTTCACCCATGGTAGTTAGATCCGGAGATATAATGTTACTCGTTTATATAAGTACGTCTGTATATGAAAGATAGAAGACCGAAAAAAATAAAAATCTTATATAAAAGTCTCGAAAAGACTTAAAAAATAAATATTTTTCATAACTGTTATTTAAAGACCTAAAGAATAAAAATCATTTTTAAGGGCTCAACAAGACCTAAAAAATAAAAAGGTTTCATAACTGTTATTTAAGGATCTAAAAAATTAAAGTCTTTCATAACTGTTATAAGAAGACATAAAAAATAAAAATCTTTTTTAATAGTTATGGAAGGAGAAATATTTTTTAGGTTGTTTCTAATTATTACAGGACCGATATTTTTGTAGCTTGTTTTTCTATGACCCATTGGATATGAAATACAATTAACAGTTACTTCGGGTCCCTGTTTTGAAATGATATCCGTGGTATATTATACAAGTTATGACTTATTAAAAATAAAAGTTTTGAACACATATCACTCTTTTATTACAACGTAGTCATATCTCAAAAGAAAATTAAACTTGGAAAATCGCGTTTAAAGTTTTAAAACTGTTAGCAAGTATATGGGCGGTGTTAGGATTTTAGTGGTTATATCTTCGGTTTAGATTAAGATATGTTTCTGAAAATTTGTTAACATATAAAGAAGGTCTTAATGAAGACTTTTTCTTAAGTAACTTAAAAAGTTTGGTTTTTTGAGATATGACTAGATGTGTTTCCTTAAAATTCACATCTATTTGTATGGATATGCAGCAAAACGGGGAACATTAAAAAAATTTATATGTAAAATTTTATATGTTTTTCGCTTTCAATAAAAGCTCAATAACTTTTAATTATATTGAGCGTAAGAAAAATATTATTTGAGCTCAATAAAAATGCATATTTATAAATTTCCGATAATTTTTAGGTTTATAGTTTGTTAATAGGGGAGACTGGGGCAGCTTCGTCACTTTTTCTTTAAAGCTCTGAATCTAAGAAAGTATTCGACAGATCTAAAATTGTTATCGCTTTTTGTTGTCTTTGGATATTGAATAATAAGATATTGATACAAAGTTTTATCAACACTTAGTATTAAATACTTATTTTTGAGAATTAGTAGAAAAAGCAATTTTCGCTGAATGTGCCCCATGCCGGGGTAGCTGCAGCTTTTGACGGGACACATTCATCGTTCTTATAATTATATGCAATTGGTTAGATACAATACCTTTTAAGATAAAGGGAGTATGAGCCAATCGAATATTTATTTATTAGCTGGTTTAAATTAATGAAAAATAAACACATTTCTTTTTTTGTACTCTTAAATCGTAAAACAAAAAAAATTCCATATTAAATACTTATTTATTATAATAGGGGCTAAAGTCTTCTTCAAATATATATTTAGTTCGTATGCGTGAAGTTGAAGGTAGTTTCGAGGAAATTGGTAACTTAAGTTCTATTTCGCCCCAATTTAAAACACCCCAATTAGAAAGCACTTCTACACTTTTTTCTTTTTATAATTTTAATATTCAACGAAAATTTACATTTCACTTATTTTTTAGGCAAATAGCACAATTCTTAATGTTGTTTTGTAAACTCTATTTTAAATATTTAAAATTTTCAAAAACAAATTACTTACAAAATAGAATCAAAATATTACAAAAACACTTTCAAAAAGACTAAAACACGTATAGCTAAGCTAGTTCGTAAGCTAGAGATGACAAACTTTGTGGGAGTTCTTTATTTAAATTTTCGCTAAATTTACATCAATAGATTGATGTACAATGGGTGCTTCATAACGAAAACAGGTTTGCCGAAGGTACCCCAAAGACGAAGCTGCCCCATTCTCCCCTACTCTTTTATTAAATATTAACAAATATTCATCAAGATCAATCAATCCTAGTTCTCATATTCCATTTCTACG
>CATQFL010000273.1:2500-73477 GCA_956483635.1 Panzeria rudis
ATTTTAAGAATAATGAAATATGTAGGCTGGATCCTTTCCTACATTTCTTATAGCTCTAAAACTATACATAAGCTTTTTTATATTTTTTTTATCAAGTTTTTTTTCAAACTTAAAATTGTTTTATCAGCCCAATTATGAACAACAATTCCCCGGAAGTTTTTCCTATTCCCTGTTCCCCTATTCTAAATAAAATCTCCTCGGGAAAATTTTCCCTTTTCCCATTCCTCCTATTCTAAATTACAAATTTCCCCGGGAAAAACTCCCTGGGAAAAAAGTATGTATTCTAAATATGAGGGAGAGGGAGAAATTCTTGCGAGTTTTTTGCCCAAAAATTTTGAAGGGAACTTATGGAAAAATTTTAAATTCAAATTAAAAAATGTTGAGAAACAATTGCATAAGCATTTATTTAGGACAATAAGTTGAAATAAACACCGGAATGTTATATTTCTCTCTTGTTTTTGGCATTTTTATCCACGCCGTGCAAACTTGTGCTTCAAAAACATGAATTACTCTGTCTTCGGAATAAAGTTTTAAAACACACTAAATTTTGCACGCATCCTTTAAGTTCATATTATAGGTAAATGGAGGATTTACTGCGGTTTAAAAAATTTACAATTTCCTTTTTACACACAATCATTGGGGACTTAATGCATTTGGCCCTGGCCTTGGCCCAGTTTTTGCTTCACTTGCTCTGCATAAAGTTCTTCTGAGAGCATCTGAGTGACTACACTGTACATCTTACTTTTTATATAAGCAAAAAACTAATATTTATATTAACACACAATCTTATTATCAACGAAAACATAAATTTCTTATTAATTTCTATTACTGAACTGTTGCGTTAGTGAAGAATAAAATGTAAACACTAAACAGCTGATCCATATTTTTCCCTCTCCCTTATTTGTTTATTCCCCTGCTTTTTTTTATAATATAAAAATTTTCTTCCTGAAATTTGAGTTTTTGTACTAATTTTGCCCCAGCATAGGGCTGCCAGAAGTCTGACCAACAACACCTTATATCTGTGGTCACAAGCCTTAACCGGGATAGCTGTTTAAAGTGTCAAAAACTCGCATCCAGCCAGTCGTCAGTTTGTTTTTCATTAACTTATTTATAGATAATTGTGGTCTTAAAAAAGTTACAAACTTAAAAAATTTTCAGCGAGTTGATTTAAGCTGTTGACACTGATGAAAATACCATCAAACAGCCACTAACAAATCAAGTAATTAATATTTAATTTAAAAGCAAAAATATATTGAATGAATATAACAATTTAGTTTGTTATACAACAAACACAGAACATTTTTTCAACAAACTGAGTTAATTAAGTTTTTTGTTATGAATGGCGCAAAAATCCAACAATTTTTGTAAATTTTTTTGATAAAAAAAACTTGTGAAAAATCTACAATTATCATTGTGTATATTACAAATTAAAATTTTTCTAATCAATTAAATTACTCAATACAATGATTTGCTAAATTATATCACAACGCAAAACCTGATTTCTTATACGTGTGTGCAGTATAAGAAATCACGTTTGGTTTGTATTATTTACTTATTTGTTACGAATTGATCTGTAGCTGAGAGGTAAGTACGCCAGTCTATTAGTGCATAGGTCGCCGGTTCGATTCCACCCAAAGACATTTGGTGTTATTCGCATACAAGCAAAAAATTGCTTCGATGGTTGTGGTTGTGTATAGTATAAAAAAATATTGTTGATATAACAATTACGTATGATAATAAATAATAAAATTTAGTTCGAAAATCACATTGTTAATATAACAATAATTTGAACTGATATAATTTTAAAATCTAACAAAAAGAAAATGCAAAAAAAATTGCATAAAACAAACATACTGCGTGAGCTTTCTTTTTTGGCTTTTTGCAGAAACTCCCTTGGCAGGAATCGAACCTGGGACCTTCCGGATAATAGCCTAGCACACTAGCCAGTACACCACGGCAGTCTACAAATTATTTGTTGATATATTTAATTGAAAATATTTTTTGTAAAGCATAACGTTTATTTCATCAAATTTATTAAAAATATTTATTTTTGTTAACACCTCAATTGTTAATAATAGCCCATTCAGGCTGCACAAAAATAGCTTAATTTAGAACCGAAATTACTTTCGAAACTAAAAATGTTCATACTGCTGCAAAATGACGTTCGTCTTGGTTTCGTTTCGCATTTTACAATTGGTACTTCCATTTTGTACCTTTTGTATGAAATTCATACCTATTTGGAAACAACACTTTTTTATTTAATCTAATATCTTTTTTATAAATTTATACAGTAAATAATAATTTTTTAGTGCAACAAATGTCAATTTATCATTTTGCTTCCCACAGTTGTATATATTTTGTTCCAAAAAAAGAAACTTTGAAACAAAAACAGGGATGTGAATTGTAATTTCAAATTAATTTCGTCGAAATTAAGAAAAATAACTTAATTTGGGATATGAAAAAATTTATGGGAAATTACTTCATTTCTAGTTGATTTCGGGCGAAATACAGAAAAACTTAATTTAGCTTCAGTCTGAATGGGCTATAACACAATAATTTTAATTGGAAATAATCGAGTTGATTTTATTTTCTAATGTCACAAATACCGTGTTTGTATTTACAAAAATCGTTGTAGGTGCCATTTTAAATAAAGTTGTAATTGTATTTACAAATAAATTAATTATGTACATATATTTACAAATCTTCTTTTTCTGTGTAACGGTTGTGACCAGAGATATATTCCAAGAAGTAATCATATAAAAAGGAACCCCAACAAATTTTTATTTTGATACATGTATCAACCATAGATATATTTCAAATTTATGTCAAACAATTAAACAATAGATACAAAACTTTACATGTAATTTATACATCAAAACAATAAACACATGGGCTGGCGAGGCCAACTGTGTTTATTTCATCGAGTAGTTGAACGACATAAGCTCCAGGCAAATGCTGTTAAAATTGATTCATGTAAACAGCGTTATAACAGAAAGCTTAACCTCTGTTCATAACAAAAATCAGGAGAAATTAACTTTTTGTCTGCATTGACCTGTATCAAAAAACCAGGACAATTTAAGAGTGGACCAGGACACCGGGACTATTTGTCTAAAACCAGGACAATCCTGGAAAACCTGGACGTATGACAGCCCTACCATAGCATCTACATTTATAGTCAGGATGTCTTCATTAAAAGCAAAAAGAATGCTAAGTACATAGCTAATAAAACCCTGACTCCTCCTCTGGTACCAATTAAATTTTTATGTAAATCCATTTGGTAGTTTAGAAGTTCTATACTTATTACCACTTTTTTCTAATTTACACCACTGTGCGTAGTTTGTATACGCTCTTTAACATTAGTGACCATACAAATAAACCGATCATGTTCAACTTCACAATATGATTTCTACGAAGATAAGTTATCTACATATTTAATTTGAGCTAAATCTATAACAATTCCTGAGTTCTATCGACATTTAGTTGAAATTTTGGCGGATGCTTGTATGAAGACTATGTGTAAAAGTAGACCGATTTCATAAAATTTTAGTTAGGTATATTTGTAGTGCATGAATAGCTTATGGACCGAATTTCGACCAATTATCTTAAGAATTGTGCTTTAATCCAATAGAAATGGTCCAAAAACGGAAATGTTAAATCTCAAATATCTCTTTTTTAAGAGCTAACATTGAAAAACGGTAAGCGCCATTGAATTCAGCGTACTCGAATTAAGTGTACCCGTCGGGTGCCCCTTCTGTCGGAAAAAATAGTGTCAAATTCATGCACAGTATTATTAATTTTCCTACATCTTCAGAACTATAATAGTGAGGCTCGCTAAATTTGATTTGGGTAGGTCCTAAAACAAAGTAAAAGTTCCATCAAAATGTTGGACGTATAGGAGGGGAAATGGTTACCCCAATACAAAGTAATTATTAATTTTCCTATATCTTCAGAACTATAATAGCGAGGCTTCCTAAATTTGATTTCGGTAGCACTTAGAACAAAGTAAAAGTTTCAACAACATCTTGAACGTATAGGAGGGGAGAGACGGATACCACCATACAAAATAATTCTTAATTTTCATATATCGTCAGCTCTATATTAGCGAGGTTCCCTAAATTTGATATGGGTAACTCTTAGAACAAAACAAAAGCTTAAACAAAATATTGGACTATAGTAGGTGGGAAAGGCTACCCCCATACAAAGTAATAATTAATTTTCTATATATTCAGAACTATAATAGTGAAGCTCTCTAAATTGGATGTGGTTAGTTTTTAAAATAAAATAAAAATTCCAATAAAATCTTGAACGTATAATAGCGCGGCTCCATAAATTTGATTGGGTAGCTCTTAGAACAAAATAAAATAAGTTTCCACAAAATCTTGGACGTATATTAGGTGGAGGGGGGTACCTAGGGGTGTCAGACGGACTCTTTTAAAGAGTACATGTACTCTTTTCTAAAAATGTGCTCTTAAAACAAGGTGGTACAAAAGAACACGCAAAAGTGCTCTATTTAAGTAAAGTGCTCTTTTTTTTTGCTCTCTTTTATTTTGCATAACAAAAACGGCTATTTCACAATAATAAATACTAGAGACAAACAAGAGAACGCTGCTGTTTCTACTTGACTTTCTATTCTAAGTAAATGATAACGCTTTTTTATGAAAATAGCTGTTTTTCAGTAAAGATGCGTCTGTTTGATTGTCTTCTAGAAAATTCAAAATACGCTCCTTGGTTAAAGTTAGGGTTGTTCCAAGCATTTCCCGTCCTGGGGATTCCCGGGAAAATCGCTTAATTTCGTTTCCCGCTTTCCCGGTAAATTTATCCGAGAATTCCCGCGATGAACAATCAATTTATAAACATAAAAAAGTACTGATTTTGCCACCCAAAAATGCATTTTTGTCTTAAATTCTTGTTGTTCATCATGAAATGATATCTGTCCGCACAAAAACATAAATGTGAAAATAAGGCCAAGTTCCTATCCAAATTTCGCCCGTAAAAAGTACTGAGATCAAAATAAGGTCCAAGCTCTTGATAGGTACAATACCATCTGATTTCTAGGCAACCTGTAAGCTTGGCAAGATTTTCCCATATTAGAAAGGCAAACAAATATTGCCAAGCTAACAGGTTGTCTAGAAATCAGATGGTATTGTACCTATCAAGAACTTGGGCCTTATTTTGATATCAGTACTTTTTACGGGCGAAATTTTTGGAAATGAACTTGGCCTTATTTTCTTAGTACTTCCCCATCAACACCTACCTGTGTACCAAATTTCAGCTTTCTAGTTATACTGGAAATTCCCCTTAAAAAGAAGGGGCATCATAATCCCTCTAGATTATCAGTGCCCGTTTAAAATTTTCTTCGTTAATAGCTCATCAAGACCTATCTGTGTACGAAATTTCAGCTTTCTAGCTATACCGGAAGTGCCCCATACAAATATGGGCGCCCTAGTCCCCCAGATAAAAAGTGCCCGGTTTCAAATTTTTTCGTTAATTACTCATCAGGGCCTACCTGTATAACAAATTTCAGCTTTCTAGCTATACTGGAAGTGCTCCATACAAAAAGGGGGCACCCTATCCCCTCCCGGGTACAAAGTGCCCCAGATTTTTCTAGTTAACTGCTCACCAGGACATACCTGTATACTAAATTTCAGCTTTCTAACTATACTGGAAGTGTCCTATACGAAGAAGGGGAACCTTACTCCCCCTAGAAAAAAGTGCGCTTTTCAAGTTTTTTTCGATAGTTGCTCATCAGGACCTACCTTTATACCTAATTTCAGCTTTCTAGCTATACTGAAAGTGGCCCATACAAAGAGCGGGCACCCTAGTCCCTCCTGGATGAAGTCTCCATTTTCTAATTTTTCTGGTTAATTGCTCGCCAAGACCTACCTGCATACCAAATTTCTGCTTTCTAGCTATACTGGAAGTGCTCAATACAACAAGCGGGCACCCTGGTCCCTCCCGGGTTGAAAAGTCCCCCTTACAGATCTTTCTGGTTCATTGTTCGCCAAGACCTAGCTATAGCTTTCTAGCTATAGTGGAAATGTCCCATACAAAAAGCGGCACCCTAGTCCCTTCCAGGTGAAAAGTGCCCTTTTCAAATTTTCTGGTTTTGCTAGCCAAGACCTACCCGCATACCAAATGTTAGCTATCTAGCTGTAGTGGAAGTGCCCAATAATATTGATGAGTCAGTGAATATGGGTATTTCCACAGGAAAGTCTACTTTCCGTCACGCTCGACCCCAAGCAATTATGTTGATTTTTTCAAAGCAAAGTATGTTTTTTATACTTCTTCGCATGTTTGTGTAGTCCGTAAGTAGCTCTACAGTTAGTAAAATTTTAGGAAAAATTGAACCACATGGTTCTGAAAAACAAGCTTACTTTCTTGGTGTCGAACGTGACAGAAAGTGGACTTTCCTGTGGAAATGCCCATATGTACTAGAGGGATGCAACAAATACTCGACCACGTGAAGTACACATGAAATAACAAAGCAAGAACATTTATTCGAAGTATGATTAAAAGAATGCGTACACATTTTTATGCACAACAAAGCTGTAGAATAAATCTACCTGTTGTTCTGTTTTTTGTTTGTTGCTGTTACGAGCATGCTATCAGTTCTTATATATATATATATATATATATATATATATATATATATATATATATATATATATATATATATATATATATATATATATATATATATATATATATATATATATATATATATATATATATATATATATATATATATATATATATATACATACATATATATATATATATATATATATATATATATATATATATATATATATATATATATATATATATATATATATATATATACATACATATATATATATATATATATATATATATATATATATATATATATATATATATATATATATATATATATATATATATATATATATATATATATATATATATATATATATATATATATATATATATATATATATATATATATATATATACAGTGGTCGTCCAATAGTACGTACTTCCGTTTCCACGAATTTGCAATAGTACGAAAGTTACAAAAGGCTAATTTTTTGCATTGGCTGTTCTATAGTACGAATAAAAAGGGTTTTTTGCTATTCGATAATACGAATAAATGTATTTTTTGAAAGAACATGTACGTTTTTATATATAAATGAAATTTTAGTTTTGCTTTGAAGTTCTTTACTTGTTTTTTTTCTGCGTTAAAGTAAAAAATTCAAAAAGAAGCTAATTTTTTATGTAAAAGGAGGAAAATTTGTAGTCCAATAATACGAATTTTCCAACATTACGAAAAGGCCTGACATTATATAACATTATATATATATATATATATATATATATATATATATATATATATATATATATATATATATATATATATATATATATATATATATATATAACTAATATCTTGATAACAGCACTGCTCGTTGGGGCAGGTATATGGTGGCTCTTAAAAATTTATATTTATCATCTAAAAGCTTACACTTTTCTGCATCCGACTGCGTATCTATTTTTTTATTATTTGATTACTCACCTTTTATAAGCACAGTGTTAAACTTGGAAAGCTAAAAAAAAATAAATAAAAATAAAAAAATATTATGGTGTTAAGTTAAAAGCTTATAATAAAAAGACCGACCAAACAGAGACGACATGAACAGCAAGATATTTCCTACTCACTCTTGACAGACTGGCATTCAAAAGAGAAATAAGAAAGTATTGGTGTTCAATTTTGTTTTGTTTTTCGAATACATTTGTAAAATTTGTAACACTTATTTGGATAAAATGAAACAAGAACACATTATTGTTGTGCTTTTCTCAAAAGGGTGCCCTCAAAAATTTATTTGGGTAATTTTCAACTGTCACAGTTTAAATATCTGGTTGGTCGGTGGTAAAAAGCATAGACTACTAAGACCGCTTTTACAATGTAGGAATTAAAGGGCAGACATTTTTAGAATTCCGTACTGTCTGTCTGTGCTAAAGGGTGTTCTAAAGCGAGCAACGAAAAATTTTGAAATACTAATGTAATATAAAGACAGTTATATATAGACACTATATATTTTTTACGTTAGTGTTAGTTGGTGCAGTCTGTTGAATAGACTACGCCAATTAACACTGATATTTAAAACAATAAAAATTAAAGGGTGTTCTGTCAATTAATGTAATTTTGATTATGTAATTTAGACAATTTGCTGTATCTTGGAAACCGTAGAAGGCAAACTGTTGAAATTAAAAAAAAAACCTAAAAAATTCCAAAATTAAAAAATGCAAAACGAAAAATAACCAAAATAAAAAAGGGATTAATAAAATAATTCTAGAAAAAAAACCGACTTCAGTACAAAGAGCAATATACTTGATGACCTTTCATATAAACAATTTTGAAAATCGGTATGCAAACGGAGGAATTGTGCTCTAATAAACATTTTGGGTGGAGGCGTGGAAGACTTGCTCCACCGATTTTCGTAGACAAATTATGCGACCAAACTCTAAGCAAACCATTCCAAACAAAAAAAGAATTTTGGAAGTCGGCCCATAAATGGAGGAGCTATGCGATAATCAAGGGGAAAAAATTATGGTAACAACCTCCAATGAGGGTTTGAAGCAAATTTCCCAACTGATTTTCGAAAAAAAACTATGGAAGAAAACTGTAGTCAAACCTTTTCAATTAAAAAACAATTTTGAAAATCTGTTCACAAATGACAAAGTTATGCATGGGGGGAAGGGGAAGTAAGTTTCCCCCTCCCATTTTCGAAAAGAATTGGGGGCCAAACTACTAGCGAACCCTTGCAAACAACACAAGAATTTTGAAAATCTGTTCACAAATGACATAATTCTGGATTTGGGGGAGGTGGAGCAAAACTTCCCCTCCCATTTTCGAAAAGAATTATTGGGCCAAACTGCTAGCAAACCCTTTCAAAAAAAAAAGAATTTTGAAATTCCGTTAAAGAATAAAAGAGTAATGGATTGGGGGAGCAAATTTCACCCTCCGATTTTCGACAAAAATATTTTGGGACCAATTTTTGTCAAACCCTTTCAAACAAAACCAGAATTTTAAAAATCGGTTCACAAATGACATAGTTATGGTTGGCGGGCAGAGAGGGAGCAAATTTTCCCTTCCATTTTCAAAAAGAGTTATTGGGCTAAACTGCTAGCAAACCCTTTCAAACAAAGGAGGAGCAAATTTCCCCCTTTCGATTTTCGACAAAAAAATTTTGGGACCAATTTTTGTCAAACACTTTAAAATATAATAAGAATTTTGAAAATCGGTTCACAAATGACAGAGTTATGCATGGGAGGAACGAATTTCCTCCCTCCGATTTTCGATAAAAAAATTATGGGACTAAACTGCAGGTAAACCCTTTCTAACAAAAAAAGAAGTTTAAAAATCGGTTCACAAATGACAGAGTTATGCGTGTACAAACATAAAAAAGAACATACACACGAATTGATACCCTGCTTCTTTTTTGAAGTCGGTTAAAAAGCACCAAAATAAAAAAATTGCTAAAACGCAAATAATTATCAAAACTAAAAACGCCAAAAACCGAAAAAAGTCAAAAGTGAAAAAAGCAGTAAAGCGTAATCGCTAATCCTAAAAATATGATCGAAAAACGAAAAAAATCACCAAAAACGGAAAAAACCACCAAAAGGGAAAAAAGCGCCAAAACTAAAAAAATTGTCAAAAACCGAAAAAATTGCCAAAACGAAAAAAATGTCAAAACAGACAAAAAATCGCTAAAACTATTAAAGATTACTTTAACAATAGGAAGCAGTATGTAAATATAAATAATACTAAAAGTTTCATGGGGTCTGTTGGTTATGAAGTTCCGCAGGGTAGTGGTCTAGGTCCATTATTATTTTCAATTTATATAAATGATTTAAAGAATTTAGGGTTAAATGGAAAGCTTTTTATGTTTGCAGATGACCTCACTTTTCTATCCTTATAAATATTTGGTATTGAAATCTAATGTCGAAAGAGATTCTGCGTTATTGTTTGAATTCGCACGTTTAAACCGTTTAATTATTAATCCTAATAAAACCAAAGTTATTCGCTTTAGACCACATGCATTAAGCATTAACAACAACTTTAGTGTGTACATTGATGGGAAAAATGTTCATGAAACCCATTCTGCAAAATACTTTGGTATTACTCTTCAAAGTAACTTGTCGTGGGATTTACATATAAATGATTTGAAAAGGAAAATAGCACCTGCAATTGGAGTTTTATATAAACTCCAAAACAAGCTTGATATTCAGTCAAAGCTTATGATTTTTCAATCTTTAGTTCAATCGCACTTAAATTATCTTGCAATTGTATAACGTATAACAAAAACAATACAGCACTAAAATCTCTTCAAAGTATGCAAAACAAAGCTTTAAAAACAGCTTACAAATTGCCGATAACGTTTTCAACTATCTCATTATTTAAGGAAATAAGTAAAACAATTTTACCAATATATGGTTTGCATGAGTACCAAGTTCTTTTGTTTGTTTTTAAATGTATTAACCACGTCGGTCGGTACCATAACATTTTCTCAAATTCAACAGTATTTTAACACCAGGAATAGATCAAATTTTAGAACCCCTCGATGTAGGTTAGAAACAACCAAACAAAGAATTGATTTTGTGGGAAGTGTAAAATTTAATAATTTTCCGGTAGATCTGAAATCTATACATAGTATTTCATTATTTAAATCGCTCTGCAAACAAAAGATATTGAACAGTTTCGAAACGCTCTTGTAACATATATGTACATACGCTATTATATTCATACAATATTATTCATACATACATACATACATTGTACATTTTATTACATCTTTAGATTTATTTTCATATTTCTCTCTATAAAATAATTTTGTTATTTTTCTTAAACCAAAACCTAATTTAAAGTTTAGAACTTTATTTGTACTTAGCACTATGTAAATACTTGCCAACTTGTCCCAATAATGCCTTTAAGGCGCTGGGACCTTATTGAAATGTAAACAATTTATCTTCTGTAAAAATAAATGAATTAAAAAAAACCGAAAAAACACCAAAAAGGCCCAAAACCAAACAAATCGGCAAAACAACAAAAAAAATATATAAAATAAAAAAAGTAAAATTAAACAAAAAAGCTTTTCGTTTTGCTTTTTTGTCAAATTGCCAAAATGAAAAAAGGCCAAAAACGAAAAGGAATAGATGTGTATTCGTACGAAACCCTTCGTGTGCGAGCCATAGTCGCACTTTACTGAAATTATTTCAATTCTCTTTTGAACTTGCCATAAGCTTTTACAAGCTAGAAATTAATAGACAGACAGAGCATATTGTCTAAGGGATGTGTGTGAATGTGTATGCAAATGACGAAAATTAAGAGAGAATCGAAAAAATGTCCAGTACAGATAGTCGTGTACTACACAATCTACCTCTTGAGCTCTTCGCCATCATATTTCGTCTCTCTGTCTTTCAATTTCAGCCTTGTAAAAGGGGTCTATCTAGACCTGACAGCTTACAACAACATTACGAAGATTATATGAAAGAGATGGCAAATCTTATTTTCTAATTTGGATATATCTTTCATATTACCTTAGTAATTGAACAGCCCTTTTTAACTGTCAAAAGTGAGTATTCTGTACATACATATTTTTGAAGGTAATTTTATCAACATCTATTAGATTAATTCTCATCAAATTCTACACAGAGCTAGTTAGAAAACAGTTACAACTATGAAAATTCAACTAACTTTATAAATTTTAAATTGCAAGTACTGTTTTTCTATCTATTTAAAACTATTTCTATTCTTATATCTGAAATAATAATCCTCTGCTGTATTTTCAGTTGCAATAACCCATCCGTATAATATAAATTCGGTTATAGTTTCCACAGTGCTGATTTGGTATTTCCAAACGAATAGAAGTTTAACAGTACGTTTACAACTAGCGTTGTCAACTTTTAGATTTCAAAAAGCACTGAAACAAGTAAAAAAACGCGTAATTATTGAAAAAAAAGCGCTGAATTTTAATTTTTTAGTTTTTCTGAAAAAAGTTGTTATATAGTTGTTATATATTAAATCCACTAAAAGCTAGAATTTTTCAGACTTTTTGTAGTTTTCTATTTTTTAGAGCTTAATATATCATATTCGATTAATTTAATTAATTAATATATTAATTAATTAATATATTAATTCATTATATATGATCATAAAATTTATTGCTACAGGTTTTTGATATAAATGAGCGGGTTATCATAAAAAAACTGTAAGTTTTGAATCTGTTTTCATTCCTACTTAAAGTCTTTGTACATTAAAGACCTGTCATTTGTTGTTAACTCTGTAATAAATATAATTACATATCTAAAAAAAATCCGACTTCAATGCAAAGATCTTATGTGCCAGATTACAAAACCAATGCTATTTTGTATATATATATATATATATATATATATATATATATATATATATATATATATATATATATATATATATATATATATATATATATATATATATATATATATATATATATATATATATATATATATATATATATATATATATATATATATATATATATATATATATATATATATATATATATATATATATATATATATATATATATATATATATATATATATATATATATATATATATATATATATATATATATATATATATATATATATATATATATATATATATATCTTGATAACAGCACTGCTCGTTGGGGCAGGTATATGGTGGCTCTTAAAAATTTATATTTATCATCTGAAAGCTTACACTTTTCTGCATCCGACTGCGTATTTATTTTTTTTATTATTTGATTACTCACCTTTTATAAGCACAGTGTTAAACTTGGAAAGCTAAAAAAAGTAAATAAAAATAAAAAAATATTATGGTGTTAAGTTAAAATCTTATAATAAAAAGACCGACCAAACAGAGACGACATGAACAGCAAGATATTTCCTACTCACTCTTGACAGACTGGCATTCAAAAGAAAAATAAGAAAGTATTGGTGTTCAATTTTGTTTTGTTTTTCGAATACATTTGTAAAATTTGTAACACTTATTTGGATAAAATGAAACAAGAACACATTATTGTTGTGCTTTTCTCAAAAGGGTGCCCTCAAAAATTTATTTGGGTATTTTCAACTGTCACAGTTTAAATATCTGGTTGGTCGGTGGTAAAAAGCATAGACTACTAAGACCGCTTTTACAATGTAGGAATTAAAGGGCAGATATTTTTAGAATTCCGTACTGTCTTTCTGTGCTAAAGGGTGTTCTAAAGCGAGCAACGAAAATTTTTTAAATACTAATGTAATATAAAGACAGTTATATATAGACACTATATATTTTTTACGTTAGTGTTAGTTGGTGCAGTCTGTTGAATAGACTACGCCAATTAACACTGATACTTAAAACAATAAAAATTAAAGGGTGTTCTGTCAATTAATGTAATTTTGATTATGTAATTTAGACAATTTGCTGTATCTTGGAAACCGTAGAAGGCAAACTGTTGAAATTAAAAAAAAAACCTAAAAAATTCCAAAATTAAAAAATGCAAAACGAAAAATCACCAAAATAAAAAAGGGATTAATAAAATAATTCTAGAAAAAAAACCGACTTCAGTACAAAGAGCAATATACTTGATGACCTTTCATATAAACAATTTTGAAAATCGGTATGCAAACGGAGGAATTGTGCTCTAATAAACATTTTGGGTGGAGGCGTGGAAGACTTGCTCCACCGATTTTCGTAGACAAATTATGCGACCAAACTCTAAGCAAACCATTCCAAACAAAAAAAGAATTTTGGAAGTCGGCCCATAAATGGAGGAGCTATGCGATAATCAAGGGGAAAAATTATGGTAACAACCTCCAATGAGGGTTTGCAGCAAATTTCCCAACTGATTTTCGAAAAAAAAACTATGGAAGAAAACTGTAGTCAAACCTTTTCAAGCAAAAAACAATTTTGAAAATCTGTTCACAAATGACAAAGTTATGCATGGGGGGAAGGGGAAGTAAGTTTCCCCCTCCCATTTTCGAAAAGAATTGGGGGCCAAACTACTAGCGAACCCTTGCAAACAACACAAGAATTTTGAAAATCTGTTCACAAATGACATAATTCTGGATTTGGCGGAGGTGGAGCAAATCTTCCCTTCCCATTTTCGAAAAGAATTATTGGGCCAAACTGCTAGCAAACCCTTTCAAAAAAAAATTTTTTTTTGAAATTCCGTTAAAAAATAAAAGAGTAATGGATTGGGGGAGCAAATTTCACCCTCCGATTTTCGACAAAAATATTTTGGGACCAATTTTTGTCAAACCCTTTCAAACAAAACCAGAATTTTAAAAATCGGTTCACAAATGACATAGTTATGGTTGGCGGGCAGAGAGGGAGCAAATTTTCCCTTCCATTTTCAAAAAGAGTTATTGGGCTAAACTGCTAGCAAACCCTTTCAAACAAAGGGGGAGCAAATTTCCCCCTTTCGATTTTCGACAAAAAAATTTTGGGACCAATTTTTGTCAAACACTTTAAAATATAATAAGAATTTTGAAAATCGGTTCACAAATGACAGAGTTATGCATGGGAGGAACGAATTTCCTCCCTCCGATTTTCGATAAAAAAATTATGGGACTAAACTGCAGGTAAACCCTTTCTAACAAAAAAAGAAGTTTAAAAATCGGTTCACAAATGACAGAGTTATGCGTGTACAAACATAAAAAAGAACATACACACGAATTGATACCCTGCTTCTTTTTTGAAGTCGGTTAAAAAGCACCAAAATAAAAAAATTGCTAAAACGCAAATAATTATCAAAACTAAAAACGCCAAAAACCGAAAAAAGTCAAAAGGGAAAAAAGCAGTAAAGCGTAATCGCTAATCCTAAAAATATGATCGAAAAACGAAAAAAATCACCAAAAACGGAAAAAATCACCAAAAGGGAAAAAAGCGCCAAAAACTAAAAAAATTGTCAAAAACCGAAAAAATTTCCAAAACGAAAAAAATGTCAAAACAGACAAAAATCGCTAAAACTATTAAAGATTACTTTAACAATAGGAAGCAGTATGTAAATATAAATAATACTAAAAGTTTCATGGGGTCTGTTGGTTATGAAGTTCCGCAGGGTAGTGGTCTAGGTCCATTATTATTTTCAATTTATATAAATGATTTAAAGAATTTAGGGTTAAATGGAAAGCTTTTTATGTTTGCAGATGACCTCACTTTTCTATCCTTATAAATATGATTTGGTATTGAAATCTAATGTCGAAAGAGATTCTGCGTTATTGTTTGAATTCGCACGTTTAAACCGTTTAATTATTAATCCTAATAAAACCAAAGTTATTCGTTTTAGACCACATGCATTAAGCATTAACAACAACTTTAGTGTGTACATTGATGGGAAAAATGTTCATGAAACCCATTCTGCAAAATACTTAGGTATTACTCTTCAAAGTAACTTGTCGTGGGATTTACATATAAATGATTTGAAAAGGAAAATAGCACCTGCAATTGGAGTTTTATATAAACTCCAAAACAAGCTTGATATTCAGTCAAAGCTTATGATTTTTCAATCTTTAGTTCAATCGCACTTAAATTATCTTGCAATTGTATAACGTATAACAAAAACAATACAGCACTAAAATCTCTTCAAAGTATGCAAAATAAAGCTTTAAAAACAGCTTACAAATTGCCGATAACATTTTCAACTATCTCATTATTTAAGGAAATAAGTAAAACAATTTTACCAATATATGGTTTGCATGAGTACCAAGTTCTTTTGTTTGTTTTTAAATGTATTAACCACGTCGGTCGGTACCATAACATTTTCTCAAATTCAACAGTATTTTAACACCAGGAATAGATCAAATTTTAGAACCCCTCGATGTAGGTTAGAAACAACCAAACAAAGAATTGATTTTGTGGGAAGTGTAAAATTTAATAATTTGCCGGTAGATCTGAAATCTATACATAGTATTTCATTATTTAAATCGCTCTGCAAACAAAAGATATTGAACAGTTTCGAAACGCTCTTGTAACATATATGTACATACGCTATTATATTCATACAATATTATTCATACATACATACATTGTACATTTTATTACATCTTTAGATTTATTTTCATATTTCTCTCTATAAAATAATTTTGTTATTTTTCTTAAACCAAAACCTAATTTAAAGTTTAGAACTTTATTTGTACTTAGCACTATGTAAATACTTGCCAACTTGTCCCAATAATGCCTTTAAGGCGCTGGGACCTTATTGAAATGTAAACAATTTATCTTCTGTAAAAATAAATGAATTAAAAAAAACGGAAAAAACACCAAAAAGGCCCAAAACCAAACAAATCGGCAAAACAACAAAAAAAATATATAAAATAAAAAAAGTAAAATTAAACAAAAAAGCTTTTCGTTTTGCTTTTTTGTCAAATTGCCAAAATGAAAAAAGGTCAAAAACGAAAAGCAATAGATGTGTATTCGTACGAAACCCTTCGTGTGCGAGCCATAGTCGCACTTTACTGAAATTATTTCAATTCTCTTTTGAACTTGCCATAAGCTTTTACAAGCTAGAAATTAATAGACAGACAGAGCATATTGTGTAAGGGATGTGTGTGAATGTGTATGCAAATGACGAAATTTAAGAGAGAATCGAAAAAATGTCCAGTACAGATAGTCGTGTACTACACACTCTACCTCTTGAACTCTTCGCCATCATATTTCGTCTCTCTGTCTTTCAATTTCAGCCTTGTAAAAGGGGTCTATCTAGACCCCTGACAGCTTACAACAACATTACGAAGATTATATGAAAGAGATGGCAAATCTTATTTTCTAATTTGGATATATCTTTCATATTACCTTAGTAATTGAACAGCCCTTTTTAACTTTCAAAAGTGAGTATTCTGTACATACATATATTTGAAGGTAATTTTATCAACAGCTATTAGATTAATTCTCATCAAATTCTACACAGAGCTAGTTAGAAAACAGTTACAACTATGAAAATTCAACTAACTTCTTCTATTTCTATTCTTATATCTGAAATAATAATCCTCTGCTGTATTTTCAGTTGCAATAACCCATCCGTATAATAAAAATTCGGTTATAGTTTCCAAAGTGCTGATTTGGTATTTCCAAACGAATAGAAGTTTAACAGTACGTTTACAACCAGCGTTGTCAACTTTTAGATTTCAAAAAGCACTGAAACAAGTAAAAAAACGCGTATTTATTGAAAAAAAAGCGCTGAATTTTAATATTTTAGTTTTACTGAAAAAAGTTGTTATATAGTTGTTGTATATTAAATCCACTAAAAGCTAGAATTTTTCAGACTTTTTGTAGTTTTCTATATTTTAGAGCTTAATATATCATATTCGATTAATTTAATTAATTAATATATTAATTAATTAATATATTAATTAATTAATATATTAATTCATTATATATGATCATAAAATTTATTGCTACAGGTTTTTGATATAAATGAGCGGGTTATCATAAAAAAACTGTAAGTTTTGAATCTGTTTTCATTCCTTCTTAAAGTCTTTGTACAATAAAGACCTGTCATTTGTTGTTAACTCTGTAATAAATATAATTACATATCTAAAAAAAATCCGACTTCAATGCAAAGATCTTATGTGCCAGATTACAAAACCAATGCTATTTTGTATATATATATATATATATATATATATATATATATATATATATATATATATATATATATATATATATATATATATATATATATATATATATATATATATATATATATATATATATATATATATATATATATATATATATATATATATATATATATATATATATATATATATATATATATATATATATATATATATATATATATATATATATATATATATATATATATATATATATATTGTTCAAATATGAACATGAAAAATAATTTACGAAAAATATATATGTATATAAACATATACCTACACACAACAATATTTTTACAATGTGAATTTGTTTGTACTAACTAACATTTATTTGTAAGCTTATCTCAGTTCTAATGTCTGTTGAATGCTTGTGCCTAAACGCCTGGCTTATCTTAGTTTTTAGTTTGTATTTATTGTCTTAGTTTTAAGAACAAAGAGCAGCGTAATTTTTAGTTCATAATTCTTATCTTAATATTCCATGTTCACAATAGATTTAAGAAATATTCAATAGATTTCAAAATTGTATAAAAGAGCCAAATTTTATAATAATAAATTAGTACTGAAAAGTATTCGCTAGTGTAATCATTTACATTTTTGGTCCTTCGAGCTACTCTCTGAGTTTTCCCCCACCAGTGGTAAGAGACTCTGAGAATCTTGAAACAGGCTGTAAAATATTAAATTAAATTCTGTAACGAACAGGATAGAAATTTAAAAAAAAATATATTCTGAGTTTCCCCCACCAGTGGTAAGAAACACAGTTTAAGAACAAAGGTGAAAAGCGTATCCGAGGCTGAAACATCGGAAAAAATTAAGCGTATCCGAGGCTGAAACATCGGAAAAAGTGAAGTGAGCGTATCCGAGGCTAAAACATCGGATAAAAATATACAAAGCGTATCCGAGGCTGTAACATCGGATAAAGGTGTAGAAAATAATATCCAAAACCTTAAAAAACAACAACAGAAGACGGAATCAACATGTCCAAAGATAAACTACTTGAGCATCAAAAGGAACTCGGCGAGGAGGCTTTATCTCTGCGAGAAAAGATTTTCGAAGGAAGAATTCGGTCAGCTCAGATCAGCGAATTAACGAAACGATTAAAAAAGATAGAAACTGAGTTTGTTGCAAACAACAAGAAGTTGATAGCAGTTGGAATTGATGACGGCCAATATTTTAAGAAAGACTATTTTGAAAACATTAGTGGAGTAATAAGAGAAGCGTTTTCGATTCTACAACAAAAAGAATCAGGTGAGGAGCAAATAGAAGTAGCATCAGCGACTCACAAAACTACAAAAGAAATACCCAAAGATGAGAAGCAAAGTAATAGCAATCATATAGTGCTGCGAAGAAAATTAAGGAGAAAAATGAATATGCTACAGGAACTTTTGGACGAGGCACATGAGGAAATCAATGGCAATAGAAGAGCTGAGTTAGCAATAACAAAAGTAGAACTGGTAGAAAATTTTAAAGAAATTAAGAAAGAATTTGAACATCTCAGCAACGTAAATGAGAATTATGAAACAGAAGAAGAAGAATTTGAAGAGATTACTCGTCGATACAGGACTACTTTAAAACAAGTGGTAGTTGCGCTAGATACATCAGAAGAAAAATCAATAGTTAACTCAATAAAACTAGAGGACATCAAAATACCAGTATTTTTTGGAAACGTAACAGAATGGCCATCGTTCCATGATCTTTTTAAAAATCTGGTGCATAATCAGCATAATTTCTCCAATGCAGAAAAAATGTACCGATTAAAGAATTACGTTAGAGGGGAAGCTGGTAGACTTATACAACATTTAAAAGTGACAAATGCCAATTATGAAGCAGCGTGGAATATCTTAAGCTCAAGATATGAAAACAAGAGACTGCTTTTTACAACACAAGTAGATAAGATTTTGGATCATCCAATGGTAAATACGGAGTCAGCTTTCAGTGTAAGACAATTGTTGGATACAACAAATGAATGTGTACAAGCATTAAAAGGTCTTAATATTAAAATTGATGATGCAGAACCTTTTATAGCAAGAATAATAGTCCGAAAATTAGACAAAGATGGGCTGCGCCTATATGAACAAAGCGTAAAGAAGACTAAAGAAATTCAAACGCTAGAAGATGTATGTCTATTCTTAGAACAACAATACCAAGCCTTAGATGCATATAAAGGCAAAAAACACAACAGCAATTTTAAGCCTATTCAGAAGCAGTCAAACTTATTTCATATATCACAAAAAAATTGTGATTTTTGTAAAATAACAGGCCACGAGCTGGTGAATTGCAGAAAATTTCAAGCAGCAACCATAATGGAAAGAAGAAAATTTGTAAGAATGAATAAACTATGCTATCGGTGTATAAACCATAAGTTAGACAAAAAATGTGCGAACAATACAGAAAACTGTAAAAAATGTGGTAGATATCATCATACGCTTCTTCATGTCGAAGAATTTAAGAATGAAACAAAAAATACAGAGAATAAAATAAGTATGATGACCGAACAAGAGAAGAAAGCAGAAGTACTGCTAGCAACAGCACAAGTAAGAGTAAAGGCATCAGATGGCAGTTTTATAACATTAAGAGCGTTGATAGATCAAGGATCGCAGAAAACAACTATTTCTGAAGAAGCAGCACAACTTTTACAATTGCCAAGATTTAAAGAGAAAAATCAACTACATGGCCTGGGTGGTACACTTGTTGGTGTATCAAAATCAAAAGTATGTTTAGAAGTGAGGCCCAGGTTTCTTAGCGATGAAAAATTTATGATTGAAGCATTGGTCCTTAACAAATTAACGACAGCAATTCCGGATAGATCGTTTAAATACAATAATGATGACTGGAAGAATCACATGCTAGCAGATCCAAATTTCAACAAATCAGATAGAATAGACATGGTGTTGGGCGGTGATGTTTACTCAATTATTTTGGAAGAAGGAATCCATAAAAATGATAAAATTCTAGCTCAAGCTACAAAACTAGGCTGGATATTATCAGGGGTATTAAAACCATCTCAACATAAAAGCAAATTAATCGCTGCTATAACAACAAATTTAGAGAAATTCTGGGAAACAGAAGATATGATTGAGGTCAAGGATCTGAACGAAGCTGATAAATGCATTCATCACTACCGAAGAAACACCACACGAGAAGAAAATGGTAAATTTGTAGTCAGGCTTCCATTTCAAGAAGAAAATCAGCTTGGAAATTCTCGAAAACAAGCCATGGCTAGATTCCTAAGTTTAGAGGACAAACTAGACCGAAATCCAGAACTGCGAAAGGAATATGTTCAATTTATGCAGGAATATATTAAACTTGGCCATATGAAACAAAAAATTACCAAAAGAGAAGGCAAATATTATCTGCCACATCAAGCTGTTATTAGACAAAATAGTTTAACAACGAAAGTCAGAGTAGTCTTCGACGGTTCAGCAAAAACGACGAACGGGCACAGCTTGAATGATGTTCTTTTGGTTGGTCCTAGAATTCAGAAGGATCTTTTTGATATAATGCTGAAGTGGAGATTCTGGAAATACGTAATAATAGCAGATATAGAAAAGATGTATAGACAGATAAAGATGGCAGAAGAAGATCAAGAATACCAAATAATTTTATGGCGCGAAAATAAAGGTAACCCTATACAGGAATTTCAGTTAACAACAGTTACATATGGCACCGCTTGTGCACCATTTTTGGCAACAATGGCCCTACAAGACATAGCCGAAAGATGTGAGAATGCAAAAATTGGCGAAATAATCAAAGCAGATTTTTATATGGATGATCTTCTGACAGGAGCAAATTCAATTGAAGAATGCAAGTCTAACAAACTGGAGATTACAAACGAATTAAAAAATTATGGATTTCATTTGCGCAAATGGCTGTCGAATTGTAAAGGTATAATAGATCATAATGCCGATTTTAAAGAAAATGAAGTAATACAGCTGCAAGAAGGAGACACAATAAAAACTTTAGGCCTACACTGGAATCCTAGCAAAGATGAGTTTTTATTTAAAATAAATCAAGATAAAACAAAGGTTATTACAAAGCGAAAGATTTTATCAACACTGGCAAGCATATTTGATCCAATGGGATGGCTAGTTCCAATAACTGTAAGATTCAAGTTGTTTGTACAAAAATTATGGCTACTAAGTATAAACTGGGATGAATTACTAGATAAAGAATTGGCTAAGGAATGGACTGAGTTAGAAGAAAATCTTTCTAAGGTTGAAGAAATAAAAATTCCAAGATGGAGTAAAATAGACAGCAGTGAGAGATGGGAGCTTCATGGATTTGCAGATGCTTCAGGAAAGGCTTTCGCAAGTGTGGTATATGCAAAAAAGGGGCCATATATAAAAATTTTAGCAGCTAAGAGCAGAGTTAACCCAGTTAAAAACAGAAAAACATTACCGAAGCTGGAATTGTGCGCAGCGCATTTGCTAGCAAAATTAATGAACAAGGTAATAAAGGCAACAAATTCAAGTGTCAACGTTTTCACTTGGAGTGACTCTACTATTACAATGGGTTGGATTCAAGATAATAAAAACAAAGACAAATTTATTAGAAATAAAGTGATAGAAATCCACAAACTCTTACCTAAGGCAGTTTGGAAGCATGTGAGTAGCAATGAAAATCCCGCTGATATAGCATCAAGAGGCGTGTCTCCAGAAAAACTTTTACAATCGAAACTGTGGTGGAACGGACCAGTGTGGTTATCGGAAAGCGGTTTTCCTAACATGAAACAATCATCACCAGAAAAAACAATTATTTCAGCAGTAACAACACAAAAACAAGATCATTTTTTGAAATCGTTGATAAATAAAATATCCAACTATGTGAAATTAATAAGGATCGTTGCGTATGTACAGCGGTTCGCTATAAAACAAAAGAAGTTTGAAAGGAAACCTTATTTGACAGTGAAAGAGTTGGAGTTGGCCCATCGAAGCATCATAAGGTATCAACAGTACGAGGAATTTACTGAAGAGATCAATGCTTTAAGAAACAATAAACAAATTGATAGAAAAAGCAAGTTGGCGACACTAAATACATTCTTAGATAACGATGGTATTTTAAGAGTTGGGGGAAGATTGGAAAGATCTTCGCTGAATTACAACCAAAAACATCCAATAGTTCTTCATAAATCTAAATTGGTTGAGCTTTTGGTCGAACACATTCATAAAATAACACTACATGGAGGTAATCGATTGATGGAGTGCACACTTAGAAGGAATTATTGGGTCATTGCAGCTCGTAGTATCATCAAAAAGTGTATAAGATATTGCCCCATATGTGCACGTTACAACCAACGTACAAGCAGTCAGATAATGGGTAATTTACCACCATATCGTGTAACAGAATCTCATCCATTTTCCTTTACTGGAGTTGACTACGCTGGTCCTTATCAAATGAAGTGTTCAAGAGGAAGAGGTCAAAAGTCATTTAAAGGATACGTAGCTATTTTCGTTTGCATGGCTACAAAAGCTATTCATTTAGAAGCTGTTACAGATATGACTACGGAATGCTTCTTGGCAGCATTAAGACGATTTTTTGGCAGAAGGGGAAAGTGTAAGGCCATTTACTCTGATAATGGTACAAACTTCGTTGGAGCATCTAGAAAACTGGAGAAAGACTTCAAACAGGTGATTAAGAATAATTCAGAAGTGGCATCAGTATTAGCAGCAGATAAAATAGAATGGAAGTTTATTCCCCCGGCAGCCCCTCACTTTGGAGGAATCTGGGAAGCTGGAGTTAGATCTATGAAACATCACTTAAACAGGATAGTCGGTGATGTCAAATTAACGTACGAAGAAATGAGTACACTGTTGGTACAAATTGAAGCAGTTCTGAATTCAAGACCATTATGTGCATTGGATGGTAGTCCAGAAGAAGAAAACACATTAACTCCAGGTCATTTTCTAATTGGGCATCCGATAATCGATATAGCTGAACCAGTATCAGAATCAACTGTATCCTCTCTCAACAAATGGAAGCTGATTCAAAAGATGAAGCAAGATTTTTGGAAACGATGGAAAGAAGAGTATTTGACAACATTACAACAGCGGTATAAGTGGCAGCACGCACAAGAAAACTTAGAAAAGGACCAGATAGTGCTAATAAAAAATGAGGTAACTCATCCCTGTAAATGGCCCATGGGAAGAATATTGGAAGTCCACAAGGGCGAAGATGGTAAGGCACGAGTGGTTACGTTAAAAGTACAGCATGGGAACATCAAGCGTCCAATTCAAAAACTTTGCCCTCTAATGACGTCAAGTGTTTACGATTCTGTGGAAAACGGAAAGTATAAAACTAATATGTCAAGATCATCAGCACCAAAGATTACTGACAATAAGAACGTTTCACAAAAAGAATATTTGTTCCTTTTTATATTGCTGATGATAATGGGACAGGTGCGAATGGCTACACAAAAGCTATATGGAACCATTGGAGCCACGGTATCTGCTATGGACAACCAAACAGCAATTTATTTTGATAATATCGGTAAACTAGATATGGTGAACTCCAAATGGAATCTTGTTGTATATTACGATTTGCATCCATATTTCGAAGAGGTTAGCGGAATTCAAACTTCATTAAAAGAATTACAGAAGACATGTCCTGAATTGGACTATTATAAAGATGTTTGTAAACAAATTACCAATGCGTTGAACCAGAAATATGATACTCTAAAGCGGAATAATGATTTGTTAATTAACCCTAAAAGAACAAAAAGAGCACCATTTGAATTTGTTGGATCTCTCTACCATATACTTTTCGGTATGATGGATGCCGATGATAGAAAACAGATGGAAGAGAATATGAGGAATCTCTTGGATAACCAAGAAGATTTAGTGCTACTAGCCAAACAACAAACATCTATTATAAATTCCACCGTAAATATAATCCAGAAAACTAGAGACGAGGTTAATAACAACTTTCAAATGATGTCAAAGCAGTTACAACAATTTCTTGCTGATGTATCGAAAACAATCAAAACTGAAAGGCTAACGTCAGTGTTCCAAATACTTGTAACACAGCTTTACATGCTGATTAACGACTGCGAAAATACACAAATATCCATCATTAATTTACTGATTGATATTAATCATGGCCACATCAACCCACAGCTTCTGCAGCCTGCTCAATTACAACAAGAGCTAGACAAAATTCAACGACAGTTACCAGAAAAGCTTGCACTTCCAGGAGGATTAACAGGAATTCCTTTAAAAGAAGTGTATAGCGTATTGATGGCTAAAGGCATTATATTGGATCAACAATTGATAATTAAATCCGAAATTCCGCTAGTTAATTCTGAATCGTCAGATATATATAAAATAATTCCCATACCTCTAAGTAAAGGGAATGCAACTATCATACCAATAATTGAGGCCGACTATATAATATACAATGTTGGAAAAAGTGTCTATTCAATGCTGTCTCAGCCAGAATTAAACGGGTGCAAACAAACTTTAAATAAATACATGTGCAATAAAAACTGGGCATGGATACCCGCCACGAATAAGGCATGTGAAATATCAGCCCTAAAAGGTTTACAGAAGGGCTACTGCAAATTTAAGCAAATAGAGGCTAAAAACATTTGGCATAAGCTTCATAAAGAAAACCGTTGGCTTTACAAGGTATCGGAAGATATAGACATGGAGATAAATTGTGGCAAAGGTTATGTATACTGGTTAACCCTACCACCACAAGGAATTTTAACGCTGAAATCAGGATGCACTGCGAGTTCATCAAAAATCTTCTTGGATGCATCAGAACAATTTGATTCGAACGTCGAATTAATGGCCAAAGGCATCATGTGGAACAAAAATATGAGTGATCTCACTTCTTGGCACACTAAACCTTTAGAAGTCAACATTTCAAACTCTAGTCAACTTGATGACCTGTACACTCAGCTAGATAAACTTCAATCAACACAAATAGAACTTAGGCGTTTGAGTTTCCACACAATTAGCGGGCATTCATCACTGGTTATTATATTAGTAATGCTTATAATCATATTAATAATTTTCATTAAATTTAAGTGCTGTAAGAAAAAGAGAAGAATCCAAATAGATTTTACAGTTCCTGCTGCTCCTTCTGGGCGGCAGAATGTTCAAATATGAACATGAAAAATAATTTACGAAAAATATATATGTATATAAACATATACCTACACACAACAATATTTTTACAATGTGAATTTGTTTGTACTAACTAACATTTATTTGTAAGCTTATCTCAGTTCTAATGTCTGTTGAATGCTTGTGCCTAAACGCCTGGCTTATCTTAGTTTTTAGTTTGTATTTATTGTCTTAGTTTTAAGAACAAAGAGCAGCGTAATTTTTAGTTCATAATTCTTATCTTAATATTCCATGTTCACAATAGATTTAAGAAATATTCAATAGATTTCAAAATTGTATAAAAGAGCCAAATTTTATAATAATAAATTAGTACTGAAAAGTATTCGCTAGTGTAATCATTTACATATATATATATATATATATATATATATATATATATATATATATATATATATATATATATATATATATATATATATATATATATATATATATATATATATATATATATATATATATATATATATATATATATATATATATATATATATATATATATATATATATATATATATATATATATATATATATATATATATATATATATATATATATATATATATATATATATATATATATATATATATATATAACTAATATCTTGATAACAGCACTGCTCGTTGGGGCAGGTATATGGTGGCTCTTAAAAATTTATATTTATCATCTGAAAGCTTACACTTTTCTGCATCCGACTGCGTATTTATTTTTTTATTATTTGATTACTCACCTTTTATAAACACAGTGTCAAACTTGGAAAGCTAAAAAAAGATAAATAAAAATAAAAAAATATTATGGTGTTAAGTTAAAAGCTTATAATAAAAAGACCGACCAAACAGAGACGACATGAACAGCAAGATATTTCCTACTCACTCTTGACAGACTGGCATTCAAAAGAGAATTAAGAAAGTATTGGTGTTCAATTTTGTTTTGTTTTTCGAATACATTTGTAAAATTTGTAACACTTATTTGGATAAAATGAAACAAGAACACATTATTGTTGTGCTTTTCTCAAAAGGGTGCCCTCAAACATTTATTTGGGTAATTTTCAACTGTCACAGTTTAAATATCTGGTTGGTCGGTGGTAAAAAGCATAGACTACTAAGACCGCTTTTACAATGTAGGAATTAAAGGGCAGACATTTTTAGAATTCCGTACTGTCTGTCTGTGCTAAAGGGTGTTCTAAAGCGAGCAACGAAAAATTTTGAAATACTAATGTAATATAAAGACAGTTATATATAGACACTATATATTTTTTACGTTAGTGTTAGTTGGTGCAGTCTGTTGAATAGACTACGCCAATTAACACTGATATTTAAAACAATAAAAATTAAAGGGTGTTCTGTCAATTAATGTAATTTTGATTATGTAATTTAGACAATTTGCTGTATCTTGGAAACCGCAGAAGGCAAACTGTTGAAATTAAAAAAAAAACCTAAAAAATTCCAAAATTAAAAAATGCAAAACGAAAAATAACCAAAATAAAAAAGGGATTAATAAAATAATTCTAGAAAAAAAACCGACTTCAGTACAAAGAGCAATATACTTGATGACCTTTCATATAAACAATTTTGAAAATCGGTATGCAAACGGAGGAATTGTGCTCTAATAAACATTTTGGGTGGAGGCGTGGAAGACTTGCTCCACCGATTTTCGTAGACAAATTATGCGACCAAACTCTAAGCAAACCATTCCAAACAAAAAAGAATTTTGGAAGTCGGCCCATAAATGGAGGAGCTATGCGATAATCAAGGGGAAAAAATTATGGTAACAACCTCCAATGAGGGTTTGCAGCAAATTTCCCAACTGATTTTCGAAAAAAAAACTATGGAAGAAAACTGTAGTCAAACCTTTTCAAGCAAAAAACAATTTTGAAAATCTGTTCACAAATGACAAAGTTATGCATGGGGGGAAGGGGAAGTAAGTTTCCCCCTCCCATTTTCGAAAAGAATTGGGGGCCAAACTACTAGCGAACCCTTGCAAACAACACAAGAATTTTGAAAATCTGTTCACAAATGACATAATTCTGGATTTGGGGGAGGTGGAGCAAATCTTCCCTTCCCAAACTGCTAGCAAACCCTTTCAAAAAAAAAAAAGAATTTTGAAATTCCGTTAAAGAATAAAAGAGTAATGGATTGGGGGAGCAAATTTCACCCTCCGATTTTCGACAAAAATATTTTGGGACCAATTTTTGTCAAACCCTTTCAAACAAAACCAGAATTTTAAAAATCGGTTCACAAATGACATAGTTATGGTTGGCGGGCAGAGAGGGAGCAAATTTTCCCTTCCATTTTCAAAAAGAGTTATTGGGCTAAACTGCTAGCAAACCCTTTCAAACAAAGGAGGAGCAAATTTCCCCCTTTCGATTTTCGACAAAAAAATTTTGGGACCAATTTTTGTCAAACACTTTAAAATATAATAAGAATTTTGAAAATCGGTTCACAAATGACAGAGTTATGCATGGGAGGAACGAATTTCCTCCCTCCGATTTTCGATAAAAAAATTATGGGACTAAACTGCAGGTAAACCCTTTCTAACAAAAAAAGAAGTTTAAAAATCGGTTCACAAATGACAGAGTTATGCGTGTACAAACATAAAAAAAGAACATACACACGAATTGATACCCTGCTTCTTTTTTGAAGTCGGTTAAAAAGCACCAAAATAAAAAAATTGCTAAAACGCAAATAATTATTAAAACTAAAAACGCCAAAAACCGAAAAAAGTCAAAAGTGAAAAAAGCAGTAAAGCGTAATCGCTAATCCTAAAAATATGATCGAAAAACGAAAAAAATCACCAAAAACGGAAAAAATCACCAAAAGGGAAAAAAGCGCCAAAACTAAAAAAATTGTCAAAAACCGAAAAAATTCCCAAAACGAAAAAAATGTCAAAACAAACAAAAAATCGCTAAAACTATTAAAGATTACTTTAACAATAGGAAGCAGTATGTAAATATAAATAATACTAAAAGTTTCATGGGGTCTGTTGGTTATGGAGTTCCGCAGGGTAGTGGTCTAGGTCCATTATTATTTTCAATTTATATAAATGATTTAAAGAATTTAGGGTTAAATGGAAAGCTTTTTATGTTTGCAGATGACCTCACTTTTCTATCCTTATAAATATGATTTGGTATTGAAATCTAATGTCGAAAGAGATTCTGCGTTATTGTTTGAATTCGCACGTTTAAACCGTTTAGTTATTAATCCTAATAAAACCAAAGTTATTCGCTTTAGACCACATGCATTAAGCATTAACAACAACTTTAGTGTGTACATTGATGGGAAAAATGTTTATGAAACCCATTCTGCAAAATACTTAGGTATTACTCTTCAAAGTAACTTGTCGTGGGATTTACATATAAATGATTTGAAAAGGAAAATAGCACCTGCAATTGGAGTTTTATATAAACTCCAAAACAAGCTTGATATTCAGTCAAAGCTTATGATATTTCAATCTTTAGTTCAATCGCACTTAAATTATCTTGCAATTGTATAACGTATAACAAAAACAATACAGCACCAAAATCTCTTCAAAGTATGCAAAACAAAGCTTTAAAAACAGCTTACAAATTGCCGATAACGTTTTCAACTATCTCATTATTTAAGGAAATAAGTAAAACAATTTTACCAATATATGGTTTGCATGAGTACCAAGTTCTTTTGTTTGTTTTTAAATGTATTAACCACGTCGGTCGGTACCATAACATTTTCTCAAATTCAACAGTATTTTAACACCAGGAATAGATCAAATTTTAGAACCCCTCGATGTAGGTTAGAAACAACCAAACAAAGAATTGATTTTGTGGGAAGTGTAAAATTTAATAATTTGCCGGTAGATCTGAAATCTATACATAGTATTTCATTATTTAAATCGCTCTGCAAACAAAAGATATTGAACAGTTTCGAAACGCTCTTGTAACATATATGTACATACGCTATTATATTCATACAATATTATTCATACATACATACATTGTACATTTTATTACATCTTTAGATTTATTTTCATATTTCTCTCTATAAAATAATTTTGTTATTTTTCTTAAACCAAAACCTAGTTTAAAGTTTAGAACTTTATTTGTACTTAGCACTATGTAAATACTTGCCAACTTGTCCCAATAATGCCTTTAAGGCGCTGGGACCTTATTGAAATGTAAACAATTTATCTTCTGTAAAAATAAATGAATTAAAAAAAACCGAAAAAACACCAAAAAGGCCCAAAACCAAACAAATCCGCAAAACAACAAAAAAAAATATATAAAATAAAAAAAGTAAAATTAAACAAAAAAGCTTTTCGTTTTGCTTTTTTGTCAAATTGCCAAAATGAAAAAAGGTCAAAAACGAAAAGGAATAGATGTGTCTTCGTACGAAACCCTTCGTGTGCGAGCCATAGTCGCACTTTACTGAAATTATTTCAATTCTCTTTTGAACTTGCCATAAGCTTTTACAAGCTAGAAATTAATAGACAGACAGAGCATATTGTCTAAGGGATGTGTGTGAATGTGTATGCAAATGACGAAAATTAAGAGAGAATCGAAAAAATGTCCAGTACAGATAGTCGTGTACTACACACTCTACCTCTTGAACTCTTCGCCATCATATTTCGTCTCTCTGTCTTTCAATTTCAGCCTTGTAAAAGGGGTCTATCTAGACCTGACAGCTTACAACAACATTACGAAGATTATATGAAAGAGATGGCAAATCTTATTTTCTAATTTGGATATATCTTTCATATTACCTTAGTAATTGAACAGCCCTTTTTAACTGTCAAAAGTGAGTATTCTGTACATACATATATTTGAAGGTAATTTTATCAACATCTATTAGATTAATTCTCATCAAATTCTACACAGAGCTAGTTAGAAAACAGTTACAACTATGAAAATTCAACTAACTTTATAAATTTTAAATTGCAAGTACTGTTTTTCTATCTATTCAAAACTATTTCTATTCTTATATCTGAAATAATAATCCTCTGCTGTATTTTCAGTTGCAATAACCCATCCGTATAATAAAAATTCGGTTATAGTTTCCAAAGTTCTGATTTGGTATTTCCAAACGAATAGAAGTTTAACAGTACGTTTACAACCAGCGTTGTCAACTTTTAGATTTCAAAAAGCACTGAAACAAGTAAAAAAACGCGTAATTATTGAAAAAAAGCGCTGAATTTTAATTTTTTAGTTTTACTGAAAAAAGTTGTTATATAGTTGTTATATATTAAATCCACTAAAAGCTAGAATTTTTCAGACTTTTTGTAGTTTTCTATTTTTTAGAGCTTAATATATCATATTCGATTAATTTAATTAATTAATATATTAATTAATTAATATATTAATTAATTAATATATTAATTAATTAATATATTAATTCATTATATATGATCATAAAATTTATTGCTACAGGTTTTTGATATAAATGAGCGGGTTATCATAAAAAAACTGTAAGTTTTGAATCTGTTTTCATTCCTACTTAAAGTCTTTGTACAATAAAGACCTGTCATTTGTTGTTAACTCTGTAATAAATATAATTACATATCTAAAAAAAATCCGACTTCAATGCAAAGATCTTATGTGCCAGATTACAAAACCAATGCTATTTTGTATTAGATCAAATGGTGCGCTTGTCTACAAATGGTGTGTCCGCCCGCAATTTTTCATAGTACCAGGCCTTTCATGTCCTTTCAAAAAAATTTTTGAAAATTTGTTAAGAAATGTCGGAGTTATGTGATAATTAATACATCGGGCTACCACTTTGTACGCCCGATGTTCATTTCTATGGGATCAAATTGCAAGCAATTCATTTGAAACAAAAAAAAAACAGAATTTTGAAAATTGGTTTATAAATGGAGTATTATGCGGTAATCAATATTTCCGGGTGAGGGGAGAATGTCATACAGATTTTCGAAAAAAGAATTTTGAAAATCGGTTCACATATGACGGAGTTAAGCTTGGTGGAGCAAATTTTCCCACCAATTTTTGGAAAAAAATATGCAACAAAACTGCAGGCAACCCCTTTTAAAAAAATCGGTTTACGCAGAGTTTTGATTGGGGGAGCGAATTTCCTCACCGATTTTCGAAAAAAATTGTGGAACTAAACCGCAAGCAAACCCTTTCAAACAAAAAAAGAACTTTGAAAATCGGCTCACAAATGACAAAGTTATGCCAATAGAAGCATAAAAAAATATACACGAATACATAACCTACTTCTTTTTTTATGTCGGCTTAAAAATAAAGAAAATTTGAAATACCTTTTTCAGGATACTTTGGCATTTTAGAGAACTTTCTTGCGGGAAGCTATGAAATTGTTAATCATTACTTATTAGGAGGAGACTGAAACCTTTCGAATGAGACAACATTTTTTAATATCCGATGACGGGCTCTAAAGTTATTCAATCTTGAATATGAAGAAAATTTCTCAATAAATGGCCGAGATGCCCAAGTTTAGACGGCTATAAAAAGAAACAATAAAAAGTATCGGGCGAGTTCTTACGCCACGTGATGCGCACGTAAGAGTTGAATATACATATTTATGTATGTCAAATTTCGTGAAAACGGAAAGTTTTTGATTCATTCTTCTGCAAGACTGTAAAAAACGTGTTCAGGAAATAGTTGCATTAGCGAAGAATTTTACACTTGAAAAACATTTTTTAGATAAAGAAACTAGTTTTTGAATTTTGGTTTTAGTGCCACCGTCAAAAAATAAAAGCACCAAAAATTAGACTAGAAAAGCACCGAGCGAGCACTAACTCCAAAATTTTTCGCGTCGAAAAGTTGAAAACTTCTATGAACAGCCCATAAAATGCATAAATTATTTATTATTTTGAGTTTAATAGTAAATAAAAACTATAACATACCAAACATAACAATTCTTGAACTAAATCAAGCAAAAACAAATAAAAAATCATAAATATGTATTCATTAAAAAAATAACAAGTTCGAGAAATCATTATATCAGTTACTTCAATAGTTTAAGGAGATATTCTAAAACAATATTTCAGAAAAATAATTTGGTTTAAATGTTTAGAATTTGAGATATTCTCTTCTTTAGATTAGACAAAACTTGACTTGGAAAAGTCCTTCCACTCATCGTAGATGTTGAAGAAACAGAAAGCAATCTATAATACAGAATATCTAGTTTCTCAGTCCTTCCATTACGCCATTAGAGTCCTGTTTAAATTTTTTTTTATTTCTTAGCACTTCTAATTGTTTCGGTTAATTCTGTTAAAACATTTCTTGTATAACTATCGATAGTTTCTTCTGTTTACAAGTCATCATCTGACTAATACTGGCAGAGTTCAGTGATGAACATTCTGCAAAAAGGTATATTTCCGAATTCCTTAGGCTGTACCCACACCGAATAAGACAAAACTGTTTATGTGACTTATATGACAACAGTTCTAATGAGACAACACACCCACCAATTTTTTTGATGTGCGTTATAATCATACGAGTGTGTTTGACTTAAAAGACAATACCGTTTTGTCTTATTTGGTGTGTTTTCAGGCTTAGTTTCCGTTCTTGTGCTGTATTTTAAAACACTGTTACTAGAAGGAAATATTCCTGAGTGGAGGTATAAAATAATTGAATTTGTCTCTCATTAAATCTAATATTTAGATTTTTAATTAAATCGTTGGCAACACTATTATTGACTTTAATTAAATTATTAAACAAAAACTTAATTCCCTCAAGTTCAATTAGAGTTGCAGAGTCTTTACTAAATAAACTTTTTTATAGCCACGTCACTGATGGAAATCATGGTACAATTGTACTTTTTTGGTACATTTTGGACGTTGTTGGTACCGCGGTACTACCGCGACTTATTTGATACAATTTAAAAATCTAAAATTTTGTTACTTGACCATATTCTTTTAGTAGCAAATCCACTTCTTTTATTGTTTTTTAAACTTTAAAAGCGAAGAGGGAGCAATACATCTGCCATGGTTGGAGAGGCAAAAGGATGGACAGAGCGAAAATGTATATATTTTCTGTAAAATTGCAATAACCGGTTCTCTTTCTACTATCATTAGACATACAGTAAGGGAAAGCCATATTGATAATATAAATACTTTGAAAGCTATGGCAAAAACTCATAATTAATCAGCGAGATGGCCAAGAAATTGTGAAAAATTGATGTGGACTCAGAAAGCACATGCATCATTCCAAATTTCCGGATATACAATTATATATGTACTATGTATTTCATAATATTAATGAGTTTTTGATATTGTACGAATTATAAAAACTAAATTTACTTTTTGGATCATGGCGATACAAGCTTTATTTAACTAATCAAAAATAAAAACTTGACAAAAAGTACATAAATTCACATGACATAAAAGTTAAATAAAAACGAAATGATATATGACATAGTTGCAGCATAATCCATTTTTTAAATCAATTGTGAAAATATAAAACTTTAAAAAATTTTCTGTTGTATTAAATATGAAGGAATGCGAATAGCAAAAATTTTCAGTCCAGATAGTAAATTAATATCATGACAGACTTTTTTGTATGGTTTAGCTGAAGGACTCAAACATTTAGCCATTCCTCTTGCTTCATTTTTAATATAACAGACAATATTTGAAGTTATTTATATATTTTTACAATTGATCCCAAAAATGGTTTACGCTGTTGCTATATATTATTTCTTTGTTATAAAATTTTTTTTGCATATGTGAACTTATGTACTTTTTGCCAAGTTTTTCTTTTTAATTAATTAAACAAATTTGGTACAGCCACGGTCCAAAAAGTACATTTTGTTTTTATAATTGGTACAATATCAAAAACTCATTTTCCATCCCTGAGCCACGTCCAAAGATTTTAAAGTTTTACTCAAGGTGAATTAATTTTATCAGGTGGTGTTGATTCTAAAACAACTACAACATTACAATAACATTTGACATCTCAGCCCCTATGTCAACGTATACAAATTTTGACATCCGAGCATCTAATTTGTGGAAAAAAGTTGAACAGCTGTGCTTATGAATCACCTGTATAAATCCACCTTGGTTTTACTTATGTTAAGATCACTGAAAACACTTCTTTGTTTGTATGAAAAATAATTTCTAAACACATACCTTTTGTATTTGAGACGAAACAAATAATTAAACACACGAAACGTACTTTGTAATACTAAAAAAAAATTTTTTTCGTCGCACAGTGGCGCCATTTGAGTTTTTTCGCTTCAAAAATCATAACTTTTGAACCAAATGAGATAATTAAAAAATTTCAAAGGCACATGATAGATAATGAAATGAGTATTTGAAAAGGGTTCTACGCCTTTTAGGTGCCTACTTATGGGTTAGCATAATTGAAATTTGTGGAAAAATCAGTTTTATGGGAAGTAAAATAAAATATTTTTTAAAATTTTTGATTTTTTATGTTTCTTTTTAAAGGCTTTTATGATTTAAAATTATTCCAGAAAAGATCTAAAATTTTTTATAATTTGAAATTTGTTTTTGAATTTTCAGCGTTTTAGCTATACTGGAAGTGCCCCATACAAAGAAGGGGTACCATAGTGCCCCCATATGAAAAGTGCCAGTTTTCAAATATTTTTCATAGGTTGATCAATTATCTATCATATGCCTTTTAAATTTTTTGATTATCTCATTTGGTTCAAAAGTTATGATTTTTGTGCGTCGGTTAATCGACTGAAATTAACCGATTTAGCCGTTAATCGAAAATAGCCAATTTTAAAATAACCATTCAGCGAATCGGCTAGTAATTAGCCGGTTAACCGATTAACGGTGAACCGAATGAATACTCTACTGTTAAGTTTAAACTACAATTAAATTTTAGTTTAGCTAAACTAGCGTTTTAACTTTTACGGCCCTAAGGGCATTCTTTCATATTGTGTTCAAATCATTGAGGCTACATTCGATGACCCGAAATTTGTTGCATAGTTTTATCAATCCTTTATCAGAATTCCAGCATTTTAAAAGAATTTATTTTTTGTTCTTTGTAGCGGCACATTAAAACTTAAACTTGAAAAAAACTGTATCTCTAGTTTTCTTTAATAGCCCCGTATTTCTGCGTTTGTCGATTTTGGGGTACTGAAACCGGGTTTAAATACGTTCTTTGGAATATCATGGATCGATTTTAATACAAACAAAACAACGTAGCTGCTGTAGCTATTCAAATTTTTGCTAATTTTGTTATTATTATAATCATTATAATTTTTCACTTTATAAGAGCATAATGTGTATTATCTACAAGAAGTTATTATGAATAACATACACGTCTTGGCAAATAGTTAAAATCGAAAAATTTCGTACCAACCTTAGTATGAACATACATACATATACATACATATAAGTATGTACATATGTATGTCACATAAAAATTAGCATGTACACTTTATAAATTTTTACAATCTTCTTTTTGATGTTTATTTATTCGAAAATAAATTGGATTCAATGTCATTTCGACGAACGTTCATATCAACCTTAACGATAGCAAAACAACTTCGTGTATAAATGATTTTCATAGGCAGCATGTTATTGATTTGATGTGTAATCTGTGTAGCTCGGGAAACTAAACTTGCTAGTTCATCGTATGCCAAATTTATGCAAGGCAACATATAATGCAAATAAGAATTCTTCTCCTCCAGGCAAGCTTGCATTCTGTCTATTGCATCCACAATAGTATGTAAGGCTTCGGTAATAAGAGAGCTAGAAGATTTGCATAGCGACCGCATTGGTTTCATGGTGATTTTGCAACAATTGTGCAATTCTTTGGTACTGTCAATTATGAACGCATCAATGGCATGGCACCCCTCTTGGTACAATTCTGTATCGTTAACGGTGCGCAATTTTTGCTTAATATGTGCTGTCCACCAATCGTACTCTTCGGTATTGTTTATCAGTGTATAATTTAGTTGCACAACTGCCCAGTTAAAATGCTCATCAACACTTCTGGCTAAATTTTGAAATTCAAACCTTACGAACTCCAATTGACGTTCAAAATTATGAAACATTTCATTAAGGAGATCGTCGCCCTCGTTGAAAATTTTATTACTAAAAGCATTCAAAGCATCCATGGTGTGATTTGATAGTTTAGCTAGAAAAATTTCAGCATTTCTAGCTATTTTTGGTACATTTGTTGCTACAATGTCTAAAATATTCTCAAATAATTCCTCAAATTCAGTAAAGGTTCGACGTAGTGTTTCTGCCAACGTATATGTTCGCTTGCCAGCATCTTCCGTAGAAAAATGTACGTCCTTAATATATTGTTCATTATTGTCCTTTAGTACTACAGCGATTGACAATGAAAAATATACTAATACGTACAAATAAAAACAATAAATATTTCCGTTAGACATGATAGACTTGTTTTGAGACGATATGTTTGCGAAAAATAGGAATTGACTGATTACTGAACAACAACATGTAATTATAAATTCTTATCAGCTTGTTGTCAGAAAGTACCCAGCGGTAAAAAGAAGCAGTATGAAGGCCTTATAGAAGGCATATTTACAAATTTTACACACTTTTTTACACACGTTGTAATTGCGGGGAAGTTCTTCCGCTTCCTTCTTCTGGAATGCTTTTTTAAAGTATTTCTACAGCATGTCTGGCATTATGAAGACTTTCTAAGGAAGGTCTTTTAAAAAGCAAATGGAAGTACATTTTTTTAATCTCGGTAATTTGATAGCGGCTTCTGTATTTTTAATTAATGTGATGTTTTTGTTTCTAACTCTTTCTTTTCATTTAAGAAATTTATTATTTGACATATTGTCACAATTATATTTTAAATGAAATTTATTTGTTGATGCATATAGACAATTGCTTTATAACCGTCAACAAATAAATTTCTTTCCCTTCATCGAAAGTAACTTTTTATCCATATGTATGAGGCTAAAGTTCGTGTATTTATTCAGAAGGAACCGCACAAAAAGATAAATGTGAAAATATGGCCAAGTTCCTTTCAAAAATTTCGGCCGTAAAAAGCACTGAGATCAAAATGAGGACAAATTTCTTGATAGGTACAAAACCATCTCATTCCTAGGCAACCTGCTAGCTTGGCAGTATTTTCCCATAATTCTTTCCCATACTGGAAAGGTAAAAAATATTGCCAAGCTAACAGGTTGCTTAGAAATGATATGGGTATTGTACCTATCAAGAACTTGGCCCCATTTTGATCCCAGTACTTTTGACGGCCGAAATATTTGGATAGGAACTTGACATTATTTTTACATTTATGTTTTTGTGCGGATCTCACATCTGTTTTTTAAGTTTTTGTTTGGTACAATCAATGCCTATCGCTACAATTTCCCATAACTTCATACTTCCCCATTAAAGAGAAGTAACACATTCAGTCACTTAATGGATACCAGTTAATTAATTAATATGTTACCTTCTTTGTAAAAGGGATAGAGGGGATAAAAAGCTTAATTCTTTTTTTACAATTCTGCTATTCCGCTCTATGTTAATTTCACAGCAGTGTTGCTGCGCCTCTGCTGTTAAGTAGACGCCAACGATTTGGATAATGTTACCAACGAAGGAGGGACCTGTGATTTACATTACCATAGATCAGTATCAATCACTGCCGGTACTGCTTATAGCCTTTTTACACTATCTCACGAGCCATTCGACTTTTGTAGAAAATGCTACCCTTGATTTTATGGAAAATTAAAAAAAAGGAATAATAACACATTGCACCAGGGCTATATTTTCTACAGAAGTCGAACCGCTTGGGATATAGTCTAAAAATAGCTTTAGTGAGCAGTGCTATGCCTTCATCACTTAAACACTCCAACAACAACTAACACAACACCACGTTAATGCATATCAGACATATTTATAATTTTGATGACTTCCCTGGCACAGGGATCCAACACGGCATCATTGCTTTGTAGTCAACGCACTAACTACTTCATCCAACAGCACCCATATTTCGCACAGTGTAATGTTTTACCAAGAAGAACATTCCCAGGAAGATTTAGATGCTATCGAAATCCTAAAAACATTTTGGGTTATATATGCAACTAGCCTCGCATGGTGTGCTTCGCTACTCCATTGTTGTTCAGAAAATTAATTGTTAGAGGAAAACTATTAGTTACCTTGTATGGGGGGTACCCGTTTCACACCTCTGATACCCTCAAGATTTTGCTGAAAATTGCCCTTTATTCAAAGAGTAACCCACATTAAATTTTGAGCGTTTCACTATTGTATTAGTGATGATATAGGAATATTAATAATTACTTTCTACACGTCTCCCCCCTCTGATAAGCGTAAAATTTTTTTTAGAAATTGCAATTTCTTCTAAGAGTAACCAGCATAAAATTATGAGAGCTACACTGGTGTGGCTGTGATGATATAGGAATATTAATAATTACTTTGTATGAGGGTACCCGTTTGCCCCCTCCTACACCCATAAAATTTTGTTAAGAATTCCGCGTTATTCTAATCCTTACAACTTTTCAGATTTAGGAAAATCAATAATTACTTGGTACGGGGGGTACCCGTTTCTTTCCTCTGATACCACCAAGATTTTGCTGGAAATTACAATTTGTTCTAAGAGTAACCCACATAACATTTTGAAAGCTTCACTATTGTAGTTGTGCTGATATAGGGATTCTAATAATTACTTTGTATTGGGGTAGCCGTTTCCCCTCTCCTATACCACCAGGATTTTGCAGAAAATTGCACGCTATTCTAAGATTAGCACACATACAAATTAGAGACCCTCACTCCTATAGTTGTATAGATATAGGAAAATTAGTAATTACCTTGAAAGTGGGTACACGTCTCCCCCCACTGATACCCTCAAGATTTTGACTGAAATTGCAATTTGTTCTAAGAGAACATCAAATTTTGAAATCTTCACTATTGTTTGCGCTGATATAGGAATATCAATAATTACTTTGTATGGGTGTACGTGTTTCCCCCTCTTATACCACCAAGATATAGCTGAAAATTGCACTTTGTTTTAAGAGTAACACACATAGAATTTAGATATCTTCACTCTTATAGTTGTACAGATATAGGAAAATTGATAATTACCTCGTATGGGGGTAACCCTTTCCCCCTCCGATACCTTCGAAATTTCAATGGAAATTACACTTTCTTCTAATACCAGCTCATAGCAAATTTAGAGACTTTCACTCTTGTAATTATGCAGATATAGGAAAATCAAAAATTACTTTGCTGGTGGAGTATCCTTTCCCCTCAAAATTAAAAAAAAAATTTGCCTATTTGAATTTCTCTGTCATCAATAAGACAGTCGTACTGTTTGGCGTCCTATAAGGAACATACACACAAATAAAAAACATGCAAACACAGATTCATTTTTGCATATATCGCAACCTCATTTCTGGTTTAGGTTATATGCCAAAAAGTCGGAATGGAGAAAAACAACAAGGAAGATTTAAATGAAGTTTTCTCAAAATATATCCGGTAGATTTTTTGTATTTTCACTAGAGTCCGACCGAATATTCGGTTTCGGATTCGGCCAAAATTGTGGTTTCGGATGATATTCGGTTTAGGCCAACTTTTTGTCCGAATATCGAAACCGAAACTTTTTATTCTTTATAAATATGGAAGTTAATCGAAACAGTATTTTCCACATTTAAAATACTACGCAGCGATGAAACTGTTTTTTTCTCGTTTCATATCTTTTCAACCTGAATGAAAATGTTACTTAGTTTTGTAAAGCGCAACCAAAAGATATATATAGTAACATAAAGTATTCAACTGTTTGTTGCCGAAATCAATAGCATAAGCTAGGTAATGGTAATCTGATCTCGATTCCAATCGAAAGTCTTTTTTATGTTATAATAAATCTATTATTCGCAATGGAGTTTACTTCTGCAATTTTGCACTGAAATTGATTATTTGTTTTTAAAATAGATTTTTTTTAAATAATTTCAAAATATGAAAAAAGCTCATTTTTAATCTTCACGATAAATTCAATACCGTCGAGAAAAATTCTTTATTTTGTATATCATCTATGAAAAGCGGGCGTTAACAAAAAAACTTCACTTTAGTAGAAATGAATGAAATCTTATAAATTTAGAGTCAAAAATAGGTAAATATTCCACTTTATATCTTTTTAATTATGTTGACTCAACTTTTTGATTGATGCTCTTGTAACGTCATCAATAGAGTGACAAAACACTCCCCAATGTATGTGTAACGAACCCAATATTCCAGTTCTATTCATCATTTAAGCTAATTTCATGCCAAGTTTTTATTAGTCATATGAGTAGTCCATTTACAAACATCGCTATGTTAATATATCAAAGTTTGTAGAAAATCGATTAAAATTTCAAACAACAAATAAAATGGCGGCTTTTAGCGAATTTTTATTTTTTTCACTTAGTGGTGTTTACAAATGGACTACTGATATGCTCGTAAATCTTTTATATTTGCTCGATGGAATGCAATATATTCAATTTCTACTATTATTTTGACTGACACTGTATATATGTAGAAATAATCTACGCCCTTTTCCACAGTGTACAGTTAAAAGTTAACGTATATTTTAACGGAGAGTTTTGTATACCGAATTTTCCGTTAAAGACCACGTTAACTTTTAAACACATTGTGAAAAGATCCGTTTCTGTTAAGTTTTTAAAATGTCAATAGCACTGAGTGCTAAAAAGTTTCGGCAAGTTTCGGATTCGGCCGAATATTCAGCCTTTTTGCCGAATATTAGGTTCGGTTCGGGTTCGGCCTCAAAAAACTGGTTTCCCTAATTTTCACCACTACTTCCGGCATATGTTTGGAAGAAAAATTAAAATTTTTTTGATTTTTCATCAATCCGGTTAGAATTTGAAATTGTTTTGTGCTGCATTAGCCACTTATTTTATTTTATTTGTAAAATGTAGCTTTTTGTACTGCATGTGTATACTAACTGATGTGTATTGAGTAACTTTTTATTGATATGAAATTTTCTACTCTTTATTGCAAATAAGCATGTAAATGTTATTAGAAAAGATATTTAAATGGAATAAAAAGTCAATATTGATGAAACTTGGTATTTTACGGTGGGCCAAAACAGAAATGAGGTCGCGATAAGAATGTAGGGGAAACCCTAGTGGCCCTAGATAAAAAGTTCTCGTTTTTCGATTTTGCTGATTACTTATTAGGGTATTCAATCGAATGATGCTCGATTAATCGAACAGTTGAAGTCAAATAATGTTCGATAAAAAAAATTTCAATTTAGAGTAAAGATTGATTCGTGGAATTTAGGTTGATTAATCGGAAAACTCGACCAAATAATTTTATGTAAATTTTTCTTTTTTTTTATTAACTTTTTGGAGATTTCTTTAAAAAGACTTGCGTCAAACGTTATTTCATACTAATGGACCGCATGATCAAAGAAATAAGTAAATTGTGCAGTAGCAATAAACATCTTCTAAACAAAATTCGGAAATATCAATAAAAAATTATTTGAAATAAAGAAGAGATTTCAAAAACAACTAGTTAACTCGAATTTTTGTATTAAAGTATCGAATGTAATCGAACGGCGGAATTCAGTAAAAAATTAAAACCATTCACAAAAGCAAAGAGCAAAAAATTACCTTTGTCGTATAAAATATTACTTTATGCATCTAGAAAAAACAAATAATTGATCGGATGAATTGGAAAAGTTTTTTCATTAATGAAAGATCATTGTTAGTAATGTGAGAAATGTTCAGTCGAAAAAAATGTTTGAAATAAAGAAAAATCATTATATTTTTTAGAACAAAATATATTGAATTTGTTCGATTATTTAATGAATTACCTGATCTGTTCTCCATGCAAAATAAAAATATTCGGAATTGGAAAAGCTTTGCTGTTACAATTTAATATTTATAACATATGATTATGATTATTTTTATTTCGCATTGAATACAGAACAGGTCTGAATATTATTAAATATAATTGAGATGAATTTTTAGTCGAACTGTATGGCTTTTATCCAAAGATATTTAATTAGTTTGGCTTAAGTTTATTTTCAATTTAATTTTTCGATCAAATTATTTTTTATTTAAAAAAGAAATTCTAAAGCATGTAAATATTGAACATTCAAAGAAAAATTTGGATGTACGGAAGGTTGAACTGACAGCAGTTTCGTGACTACCACAGTCTACTCATCAGAGCCCTTTACCTTCACTACCAGCGACAGTAGCAACAATACTGTAGCGAAAATCCTACCAATTTTTCTTTGAATGTTCAATATTTACATGCTTTAGAATTTCTTTCTTAAATAAAAAATAATTTGATCGAAAGATTAAATTGAAAATGAACTTAAGCCAAACTAATTAAATAACTTTGTATAAAAGCCATACAGTTCGACTAAAAATTCATAACTCAATTATTAAAACTCTTAAGGCACCTGTTGCTGGAGTTGCTATGGGTATTAAGGATAAAGACGAGTATGTGATACTTTCCGATGTATTGGGTGATGAAGATTCTCTTGGTGATATGGACTTTAAAGTAGTAGGAATTAGGGAAGGGGTTACGGCACTACAAATGGATATGAAAATTTCTGGTATAAGCTTTGAAATTGTTGAAAAATCTTAAGAAGAGGCAAAAGCTAGAATATTACATATTTAGAATGTGTACTGTTCCAAAAACTTGGGCAAAATAAACATTCAAAAAATCCCAGCATTGAGAAAGAATATCGATGATATTCCACACTTGTAAAACCGAAATGAAAAAAGCTTAAAATAGTTGAAAATACTAAGAAAAGACAGTTAGTGATGTTCCGAACATTTAGAAAAAGTTCAGTAATAGGTGCGCCTCGCCACGATATGGTGACAGTCTGTTAATTGAGATTAATAAAATTTTTAGGATTTTCGCTACAGAGTTCTTGCTACTGTCGCTGGTAGTGTAGGTAAAGGGCTCTGATGAGTAAACTGTGATAGTCACAAAACACCTGTCAGTTCAACCTTCCGTACATCCAAATTTTTCTTTGAATGTCCAATATTTACATGCTCTAGAATTTCTTTCTTAAATAAAAAATAATTTGGTCGAAAGATTAAATTGAAAATAACTTAATTATTAAGCAAAATAATTTACTTAATCAAACAAAAATACAAACAAAATTTTTGTCTGTGTCATCTCATCATCCATTAAAAATTTATGAGATTTTACTTTGTTAAATGTGTTCAAGTCTGAATGTTTACCTAAATACTTAAAAAAATGAATGAGAATTAATGCAATGACATTAACTAATAGATTCACCCAAAAATCTTTTGTAAACAATCTTGGTACAATTGCATTCCTCTTGCTATGATTGTTGTTGTTGTTATTTGTGTATATGTCGTCATCCGGGTGGTTTTTTACGACACAGTTTTTATTGTTGTTTTTGGTGTTTGCGTTCTAAATAAAAGTCAAACAAACAATTCATTGATTATGGACTTCTGTCTGAAAATAAAATTTATTTTTAGACAAACTTTTGTTTGAAAATTTTTTGGTGATAATTTTTTTTTGTGTTGTATAAATAAAATACCCGATTAGCTAAATAACCTCTAATGGTTAGAAAAAAAGAGAAACTTAATCACATTAACTGCACTTTTTGCACTGTATGATTAAGGGCCATTATTATAACTTGGCAATAGTTAAAGGCAGGATTTTGTCGGACGGATAAACAGTTTATAATTAGTACAAATTTACTTAAACCTACCAGGTAGGATCAACCTGTCTTTAACTTATCGCTCATTTCCATTTAAAGTAAAGTTGTAATAAAGATAAACTATTTATTCGTCCGACAAAATCCTGCCTTTAACTATTACCAAGTTATAATAATGGACCTAAGAGTAAACGTAAACTTTAACGACAAGTTTTTATGCCGAACTTTCTGTTAAAGTCCACCGTAATGTTTAATCGTACATTGTGAAAAGGGTCGTAAGTGATTGTTAAATTAATTTAAATTAATTGCATATTGGATATGCTATCCAAAAGAGTTAAAAGTTATTAAAACATGTTGTAAAGATTTTGCTAAATAATCACCGTAATCGTGAATAGCAAGTGAAATTTATCGTGAAGTTCCCGTGAACAATTTTCCCCGCTATCACTTCTCAGTGAATGCAAAAAGGAAAGAAGCTTAATAAAATAAAGTAAAAATTTAAGAAAATTTTTTTTAAAGAAAATACAGTGCTAAGAATTGGAATTATATATTCATTACATGAGGAATCTAAACAAAACCGAATTGTTTGTCCAGGTTTGCTAGATATATATATATATGATAAGACTACTTTGTTAAATGTCTTAAAGGAAATTAAATTGCATTCGGATAATGTGCAAACTATTATGATATTAATCGGACATTTCAGAATATGTGCAGAAACGTTGTACAATAAAATTGGCTACTGCTCTGCCAAATGTTTGAGGGAGTTTTAGACAACTCGGCTGAGTGTCTGGTAAAGTCTCAGATTTTTTCAGACATTAGACATGTCAGCTAAAAATGTTTCTTGGGTATGTATGTATGTATGTACAAACTTATTATTGCATATTTCTTATGTCACTTATGTTATTTTTTTTATATTTAAAAATACAAATGTCAAGTTATGAAACTATTAAAGTAGGATAAGAGCTGTAATAAATTTTTGAAATTTATCAGCGGTTAATTACAGCTTCTTAGCGCTATTAAGAGTTTATGAATACTTTTTTTCGATTTTTGCTTATTAAGCTCTAATAAAGTGTTCCTGAATAAGACTGTAAATAAATACCCATCGTAAGTAAAATGAATTTCAATTTAATTCAACATGATTTAAATGATTATTTAACATAAAACTTATTTAAATTAATCAGGTATGTGATGGAAATCGATTTCAAAAACGATGCAGTTTTAAAGGGTGGTTTTTAATAAGACCTCTTTATTAAAAATAATTTTAGTACAAATATTACACAAATATTTCTTTATTAAAAAGAATTTTATCACAAAAATGAAGGCGCATCAAAGTCCCTCCAGGTTACTAGTGCCAGTTTTAAAATTGTTTTCGTTAATTGCTCATCAAGACCTATCTGTGTATCAAATTTCAGCTTTCTAGCTATACCGGAAGTGCCTCATACAAAAAACCGGGCTCATCACGGCCTACCTTTATACCTAATTTCAGCTTTTTAGCTATACTGGAAGTGCTCCCGGGTGAAAGCTCTCCCTTTTCAAATTTTTCTGGTTAATTGCTCACCAAGAACTACCTGCATACCGAATTTCAGCTCTCTCGCTATAGTGGAAGTGCCCCATATAAAAAGTGGGCACCCTAGTCCCTCCCGGGTGAAAAGTCACACTTTTCAAATTTTTCTGGTTAATTGTTCGCCAAGACCTACCTGCATACCTAATTTCAGATCTCTAGCTATAGTTGAAGTGCCCAATAATATTGATGAGTCAGTGAATATGCTTTTTACACCTTAATATCTCGGGACGCTTTTACGGTAGAACTTTGACATTTCCTTGAAATGGGAGGGGGAAATTTGCTCCCCCTTGCATAACTCTGTCATTTGTCAACCGATTTTAAAATTTTTTTTTTTGTTTGAAAGCCTTTACTTTTAGTTTGGTCCCATAAAGTTTTCTCCAAAATCAGGGGGAAAACTCCCCCCCCCCCAAATATTGATTATAGCATAATTCTATCATTTATGCAGCGATTTCCTTTCCTGGCAGTTTGGTCCAATACAGTTTTTTTTCCAAAAACTGGGGGTAAACTTTTAGTTTGGTCCCATAAAGTTTTCTCCAAAATCAGGGGGAAAACTCCCCCCCCCCCTAATATTGATTATCGCATAACTCCCTCATTTATGCACTGATTTTCAAACTTCTTTTTTTTTTGTTTTAAAGGCTTTGCTTGCAGTTTGTTCTCATAATTTTGTTTCGATAATCAGATGGGGAAATTTGCTCCCGCTTGCATAACTCTGTCATTTGTCAACCGATTTACAAAATTTTTGTTTGTTTAAAAGCCTTTGCTTTTAGTTTGGTCCGATAAGTTTTCCCCAAAATCAGGGGACAAATTTGAAACCGCAAAATAGTGATTATCGCATAACTCTGTCATATATGCACCGATTTTCAAAATTCGTTTTTGGTTTGAAAGCCTTTCCTGGCAGTTGGGTCCCATATATTTTTTCCCAAAATCGGTAGGCGAACTTGCCCTCTCCCCCCCAAAAAAATATTGATTACCCCATAACTCTTTAATTTATGCACCGATTTTCAAGATTATTTTTGTTTGAAATGCTTTGCTTGCAGTTTTTTCTCATTAATTTTTCCCAAAATTGAGGCGGAAGTTCCTCCCCCACAATTATTATCGGATAACTTCTTCATATATGCACCGAATTTCAAAACTCTTTTGGCATTTTAAAGGGGTTGCTTGCAGTTTGGTCCTATAATTTTTTTTCGAAAATCTGTGGGAAAATTTGCTCACCCACGCATAATTCTCTCATTTATAAGCCGATTTTCAAAATTAATTTTTTTTCTTTTTTAACTAGCTATGTATCTATTTACTCGAAACATATTTATCACTTCACATATTACAAAGTATTAGTTTACAAACGATTTTTGTTGCAAAGTTTACGAAAAAAATCAAGGTTATTATGTCACTTATTTTTTTCAAAGTTTCGTCATTATTCTCCATACTGTAAGTTTATATTACTTTAATAAATACAGAGCTCAAGTATACATACATATGTACATACCCTACGGTAAATGGAACTGACACAAAACAAGTCACGTGACCGGTCCCCAGGTGGTAGGGACCAATCCGAGTTCTAACACTTCCTATGAAGCGGACCAGCCACTTTTACATGGGGATGGCCTAGGATGGGGTTAATTGATACTTTGTATGCACCTTGTAACTTGTCTCTGAACTATTTTATGGAGTCCTCGGTGTAGAATAATATAGATCATATATATATATATATATATATATATATATATATATATATATATATATATATATATATATATATATATATATATATATATATATATATATATATATATATATATATATATATATATATATATATATATATATATATATATATATATATATATATATATATATATATATATATATATATATATATATATATATATATATATATATATATATATATATATATATATATATATATACATACATATATATATATATATATATATATATATATATATATATATATATATATATATATATATATATATATATATATATATATATATATATATATATATATATATATATATATATATATATATATATATATATATATATATATATATATATATATATATATATATATATATATATATATATATATATATATATATATATATATATATATATATATATATATATATATATATATATATATATATATATATATATATATATATATATATATATATATATATATATATATATATATATATATATATATATATATATATATTATTCCAAAATTCAGATGAAATTATCGATTAATTTATTTTTTTATTGTTAAAAATCCAAGTAGAAATTGTATTTTATTTTTAAGCGGTGTCTTTGAAAGGATTTCAATCGACAACCTCCGGTATGACAGACTAGTACACTATTCACTCGACCACAGGGGAACTTATATTTCAATGTTGTAAATACCAGTTAAGCTGGAATTAATATCTGAATATAGTTACGGAACAGGTTCCTGAGTGGAATGGCAGTCTCATTGAAGGGCGACAATTAATATTACATAGATACTATGTAATAGGCCTTTGATCCAGGTGCATCGAATTAGTTCAGTGCCGTTTACTACAATAATAGCCGGAGTACGAACTAAATTCACTGAAAATGGTTAATATGTGACCATTTACAAACTATATCTTTTTTTCACCATTCACTACTCCTTATTTTAGGTACCAGTCTCATTTTCTCAAGTCATAGGACGAGTACTTTTGGATAATTTGTCGCCAAATTTTACGCAGGGTATATACATATATGTAAAAAACACCTTTATAACTATGACTAGATGTGCCTACCCGCTTCGCGCGCTTAAAGATCGCTTTATGACTATAAGGTGTCTGTAAAATATAATAATATAACGTTTTTTACATATTTTTTAAAGTTCCTGTTATACAAAATAAGCAATGCTACCACCGTTAAAAAGTAAAAACATCTTTCTAATATCCAACAACATTTATATTAGTAAAATTTGGTATATTTTCGTTTTTTTTCTCTTTTAACTCAGAAATTAGATATTTTATCGCGGTAGAAAGTACCCTATGTTTGAATCAGGACTCTAAAGTACTTTTATACCAAATTTCATGAAAAGCGCTTCAGTGATTTTTGCGTGAAGCGTGTTCGGACAGACAGACAGATATACAGACAAAAATTCCAAAATTTTGTTTTTTGTTCTCTACATCGACTACTGTTTACGCCACAAAAAACTTTTCAAAAAATGTTTCTTGTACTGACACGCCCTTTTTACAGTGTCATTATACATATGTATAGATTACACAAACTTATATTGAATTTTTAAATAAAATATTCTAACCGCCAGTTTTTGACTAAGTAATTAAATATTTATTTTGTTCATTTTTATATAAATTTAAATTGTAATTAAATACAACTTCCGTTTTGCAGTCATATTTAGTTCTTCTTATTTAATTGTGGCAAAAATATGGTAGCACCATAAAATATTATAAATTTCCCATAAATGTCCCAAAAAGCAGCTGTTCAACATAAAACAAAGAAAAATTCCAAGAAATATATTTTTCTCCATTTAGGAAATAAGAATAATGAAGGGTTGCTGCAATGTTTTAATATAATAAAAGCAGCTTACAAAATGATAGAAAGCGAAATATAACAAAGAAAGCCCAAATTTTACGCCAATAAAAGTTGTTTTGTCAGCGGCCAAAAACTTTTTGTTTGTACAAGAAGAACAAGCAGTGAAAATCATATGGTAATGTATAAAACTTAAATCAAATTTAAATGCCCAAGATTGGTGAATTAATTTTGATTTAAGTGTTTAATGCAAAACAGAATTGTTCATTTAAAACGAATTTAAACATAAATGACTTTGAAAATCCAACTTAAAAATTGGCCGTAACAAAACTAGTTTTAAGGATTCGTATTAAGTCACACTGAAACTGATCTACTAAACACCAAGACTTGAATGAAATACATTGATCACTTTATTCATAAATGTGTGTTAAGAGTTTTTCTTTTAATTTCAAACACACTTATTGGGGGAAAATCCATCACGTCATATTCACTAATCCTTTTGTCCAGCAAGTGTGCATGTTTATTTCATTTTAGTAAATGGACTTCAATTTTCCCCCATTTTATATGCAAAACAGGTCAAAGCAAAGTTATTTCAAGGTGGATTTTTACAGGTGATATCATAAGCGCAGCTGTTCTACTTTTTTCCCGCAAATTAGATGCGCGGATGTCAAAATTTGTATACGTTGACATAGGGGCTGAGATGTCAAATGTTATTGTAATGTTGTAGTTGTTTTAAAATCAACACCACCTGATAAAATTAATTCACCTTGAGTTATTTATTCTTGAATTCCGCAAAATCCCAATAGTTTGGAGGTACAAATAGTTTTTTCCTTAATGTAAATACAACAGCATAAAAATATCCTTTTAATTCAACATCAATTTCAAACATGAAGAAACAACATTTACAATATTTATGTACATATTTATATCTACATACAGCACTACCAATTAAGTACAATTGCGGAAAAAATCGACCATCCTAAAATTAACATATCTACATTAGGTATGTAACTAATTTTTACGAAAGATTTTACATACCATTACGCAAATAATGAATACCGCGTTCTTTGATGATTTGGGCTCAAAAATGTTCCGCGGCAAACTTTTTTGCAATTGCGAAATAAAAATGTCCATGGTTTTCTTTTTTTGTATGCTCAATTCGATTATGCTACACAATTTTTCCTATTTGCAAAAATTTTAAAAAGTTATTTGCCTAATATGCGTACATACACTATCCTCAAAAACAATAAAAAAGACAGACGGATAAAGAAGACATAACTTTAGAAAAATAAAATTGGCAACTATGCAAATAACTACATACATAATAGGGTATTCATTCGGTTAACCGTTAATCGGTTAACCGGCTAATTACTACCCGATTAACTGGCCGGTTAATTTAAAATTGGATATATTCGATTAATGGTTAAACCATTTAATTTCTCTCGATTAACCGAAGTAACAAATTTTTTCGTATTTTATAGTATTATAAAGTATTTTTTGTGTGTTTAGTTATTTGTTTCGTCTCATATACAAAATGTATATGTTTAGAAATTATTTTTCATACAAACAAATAAGTGTGGTCATAGACTTATACTCAGGCTTTCATCAGATACCCCTACACCCAGATTCTCGCGATATTACTTCTTTCAGCACAGATAGCGGATCATACCGTTGGAAAGTTTTACCTTTCGGACTTAACATCTTAACGAAAATACTGTTTTTAACAAACTCAATATAAAGATAAGAACATTTAATAGTGTTCTGTTTTTTGTTGAAAAACAGTACACTTCGTTGTGTTTGGCACAGCACATTATTCTTAATGTATATATTGTGTATTTAGCATTAGTATTCGTTTGGCTCTCGTGCATGTATACTTGAGTGCGTAGTTGTATATAATGAAAAAAGAACACTATAAAACGCTAAAATATAATATACTTATGCAGTACGCAACCACTACAATTGTTTTTTGACAAAAAACAAAACGCTACATACTATTTGTTACTTGCATTAAAAAATCGTTATGTGTTGTGTTCGGGTTGTGTAAATATACACAAACACTAAAAAAATAGATATCGTTTCTGCTTGTGTATACAGTACACAAAATAACGCTCAGTTTATTTTCGAACACTGCAAATAACAACAAATCAAACAAACCAGGAAGACAAAACGTTAAATTGGCAGCACAGCTGTTTTCAAATACTACGGCCAATGCTATCAGATGCCCTTACTGCCTAGGGATGCAGCTGTAAGATGCCCTTACTGCCTAGGGATGCAGCTGTATAAACCACAGAAACAGCAGATTTCATTCAAATTGTCAATAATTGGTTTGACATTCTGAACTCTACACTCCAAACATTTAAATACCCTGGCAAGGTAAATATCCTATCATGAAGCTAATTACTTATAAAATTAATTCTTTCTTCCTAGGAATCGTACGGTATTTCCCTACACGCCCAAAAAAGGACTCTGAACGAATTCAACAATATAATGAAGCAGCATATCATACCAGGCAAAAATAGTATGGAGATATTCCAAAGTAGAATTGTTACTTGATGATGCTCCAAGAATATGTTCAAAGATTCAGCATGACATACTTGGTAACCAACCGATTAAATCAAGATGTCCTTGAGCACTCTTTCGGAGCCATACGTAGTAAAGGTGGTTTGAACGACCATATCCCATCGCCTAGAGACTTTAAATATAGACTTCGAAAGTACATCTTGGGTAAGTTAATATTAAATACATTTTTATTACCTGGTACACATGTATGTACGTACATATGTATATGCTTTATATATTAAAAAGATTATGTGTTACATATATATTTTTGTGTTATATTTTTCTTATTATATGATATAATTTTAGCCAGAAATACCGAATACTTGCATGACAGAGGAAACAACGTAGAAGATACAACCGAATGACTAAATTCAAATACAATCGAAGATATGATAAGCTCACAACATACAGAAGAGACTTCAAATATAGACTTCGAGAGTACATCTTGGGTAAGTTAATATTAAATACATTTTTATTACCTGGTACACATGTATGTACGTACATATGTATATGCTTTATATATTAAAAAGATTATGTGTTACATATATATTTTTGTGTTATATTTTTCTTATTATATGATATAATTTTAGCCAGAAATACCGAATACTTGCATGGCAGAGGAAACAACGTAGAAGAAGATACAACCGAATGACTAAATTCAAATACAATCGAAGATATGATAAGCTCACAACATACAGAAGAGTTCGATACAGATGAAGATATATCCCTCGAATTAAAGGATGAATAATAACATTAAAAATGTTTATTTTGAAATAAAACAGCCGTTAAAAGTATCGAGTACCGAGTTGAAATTGTATCGAGTAGTATTGTGTAGTCAAAAGTAGCCGCTTTTTACAACACTAGTAACAAAGTTTATGTTGGAACAACAAAAAGAATGGGTGAATTCGTAAATGCAGTGAATTTGTGCAGCTGCTCTGCAAACTAATGCAACAGTAATAAAAATGCTACCGTAATTGCACCAATCTGCGGTAGCACAATATTTGCGCAAAGAAACTTTTGACGAGAAAAGTATTGTTAAGTGATGGTTTTCGAACGCAGAACTTTGATTATTGCACAATTACTGAATTTACGAACGTACCCAATTCTAGCTACATGATTAGCGGAACATGAGGCAGACATCAAGAAGGAAAAGAAGACCACCGGCTTATCACAGCACATTAAAGAAAGCCAACACAGGGTAGATTTTAAGGGCATAAAAACTTGAGACAAGGAAAAATCCGCAAATAAGAGATACACATAAGAGAGCTTAATACTATATTCACACTGCTATAGTTTAACGTGTTTCGGCAAATATTTTAAGAAACTAAACAAAGTTGTTCAGACTACAATTTTATAAACTTTCTGTTTACAGCATGATGAATTCATAAAAGGTGGTAGCAAACTGGCAACTAAAAATTTGTTTCGTGTCCTAAATATCAATAATTTTTGCAAAGTTATTAATTAGAATTTTACATGTGTATGTACATTTTCCCTTTTGAATTGAAAACTTGAACCAAAACCGATGTTCTTAATACTTTTCAGCCAACACAAATCATAACTTTCCGAATACACTGCTTGTTGTTATAGAAATGCTACAACCTTTTTTAATTTCGACTTTGTTTACATATTTTGCCTCCATTACAAACCGTGTTCAATAAGCACTAAAATAAAAAAATCTACTGAACATACATTAAGAAGTAGTTGGAACCCTGCCTTTTACAGGTTTTTGAATGAGTTTAATAAAATATTCACACTGCTATAGTTTAACGTGTTTCGGCAAATATTTTAAGAAATTAAACAAAGTTGTTCAGACTACAATTTTATAAACTTTCTGTTTACAGCATGACGAATTCATAAAAGGTGGTAGCAAACCGGCAACTAAAAATTTTTTTCGTGTCCTAAATATTAATAATTTTGCAAAGTTATTAATTATAATTTTACATGTGTATGTACATTTTTCCATTTGAATTGAAAACTTGAACCAAAACCGAGGTTGTTAATACTTTTAAGCCAACACAAATCATAACTTTCCGAATACGCTGCTTGTTGTTATAGAAATGCTACAACCTTTTTTAATTTCGACTTTGTTTACATATTTTGCCGCCTTACAAACCGTGTTCAATAAGCACTAAAATAAAAAATTGACTGAACATACATCAAGAAGTACTTGGAACCCTGCGTTTTAATAGTTTCTGAAGTTTAATTTCGAAACACGTAAATTTGTTGACAATTTAGTATATGGGAAAACATCTAAAAATTAACGTGTTTGGCTAGTAAACATCTAAAATTGCCATAAACACGGTACTGTGAATTGCCTATAAGGATACGACAACGTTTATCGAAAGCTCTAAACACAAAAGAAGACAAAGATCAAACAAAACTCCAGTATTCAGTTGGAATGAACCAATAAAAGTTGTACTATATTCACACTGCTATAGTTTAACGTGTTTCGGCAAATATTTTAAGAAACTATACAAAGTTGTTCAGACTACAGTTTTATAAAATTTCTGTTTACATCATGACGAATTCATAAAAGGTAGTAGCAAACCAGCAGCAAAAAATTTTTTTCGTGTCCTAAATATTAATAATTTTGCAAAGTTATTAATTAGAATTTTCCATGTGTATGTACATTTTTCCATTTTATTAAAAAACTTGAACCAAAAACGAGGTTTTTAGTACTTTTATGCCAACTAAAATCATAATTTTCAGAATACGCTGTTTGTTGTTATAGAAAGGCTACAACCTTTTTTAATTTCGACTTTGTTACATATTTTGCCGCCATTACAAACCGTGTTCAATAAGCACTAAAATCAAAAAGTCGACTGAACATACATCAAGAAGTACTTCGATCTTTGCCTTTTACTAGTTTTTGAATGCGTTTAATTTTGAAACACGTAAATTTTTTTACAATTGAGTATATGGAAAAACATCTAAAAATTAACGTGTTTGGCTCGTAAGCACTTAAAATTGCCATAAACACAGTAGTGTGAATTGCCTATTAGTTCTGTGATATAATTTTTAGTTCAATTCTGTGATTTAATTAAATTATTTTATTTATTTATTATATTAATTTTTGTGCGTGATGTCCAACTTTACACAAATATTTTTAATACCAAATAAATACACAGTAATATAAAATTCTAATCGTAAGTTGAACTATGTGTTACATTACAAACATTTATATTTTTTCAAAATTTATACATACTTATCGCACTTGATCAACAAGAGGGTATTAACTCAAAATTTTAAAATTTTCAGTAGAGGCCAAAAAACGGTCTGTGGTTACATTTTAAGGGAATTGGAAAATCCAAATACATCATAGTAAGCAATTTCCATTTGAAAATATATTTGCATTGTTTTTGTTTTAAAATCTTGCAATTATTGGGGAAAAAATCTATGTTTTGAGTTAATACCATTTTTCTGAATCTTTTCGATAAAAATGCAAGCAATTTTATAAATAAAAAGAGTCACATTTCGAATTAAAATCATAAAATAAAACAAATTTGATCAAGAAAACAGTATCAACTCAAAGTACAACTAAATTTAAATAAAACAATTTGATTATTTTTAACTTAAATAAAGGCTCAAATCAAAATAATACCTTTTATAACACTGCTATAGTTTAACGTGTTTCGGCAAATATTTTAAGAAACTAAACAAAGTTGTTCAGACTACAATTTTATAAACTTTCTGTTTACAGCATGACGAATTTATAAAAGGTGGTAGCAAACCGGCAACTATAAATTTTTTTCGTGTCCTAAATATTAATAATTTTGCAAAGTTATTAATTAGAATTTTACACGTGTCTGTATATTTTTCCATTAGAATTGAAAGTGTGAACCAAAAACGAGGCTTTAATACTTTTCAGCCAATACAAATCATAATTTTCAGAATACGCTGTTTGTTGTTATAGAAATGCTACAACCTTTTTTAATTTCGACTTTGTTTACATATTTTGCCGCCAATACAAACCGTGTTAAATAAGCACTAAAATAAAAAAATCGACTGAACATGCATCAAGAAGTACTTAGAACCCTGCCTTTTACTGGTTTTTGAATGAGTTTAATTTTGAAACACGTAAATTTTTTGACAATTGAGTATATGGGAAAACATCTAAAAATTAACGTGTTTGGCTCGTAAACACCTAAAATTGCCATAAACACGGTAGTGTGAATTGCCTATTAGTGTGAAATTATATTATAGATAATGTTTTGTGTTATATGAATTTCGGATATGGGTGTATCTGTGGGTGAGTGGGGTGTATACCTACCATAGACCCTGGATGTTTTCCGTTGCTTCGTGGGTGTTGGTTGTGTTGAGATAGTGACAATTGATTGAGTATAGACTAGATGGTTCTTATGGGGTGATATTGAGACATTGGGTAGTGAGTTTGAAGCTTGAAAGTGTTGGCTTACTATAGACAATGTGGTTCTTATGGGGTGATATTGAGACATTGGGTAGTGAGTTTGGAGCTTGAAAGTATTGGCTTAGTATAGACTGTGTGATACTTATGGTGTCATATTGAGAGATTGGGTAGTGTTTTAGATTATATGTGGAAATAAAGAGTGTAGACAAGTTTGGTCACAACGTCACCAAACTTGTAGATAAAAAAGTCGACTTGGGTTCCTACGGGGTTTATTGTGTGGCTATTATTATTTTGTTTGTTTTTGATAATTTTTTGTGGTGCTTGTGTTTACATTTAAAATGTAGTTGTGTTTATTTAAGCATGTCCGTCCACCAATTGACTGGTGGACGGTTTGTATATTTTCAGAATGTGGTAATGGAAGTGTTAGAGGTGGGTGTTAAGTTCCAATTAATATGTATGCATATACATACGTACATACAATAAGCGTTTGCTTTTTGTTTATAATATTTTTTTTATGTCAAGTGGGGGTATTTGTTTTTTGCATCAAATAATCGCATGATCGTTTGGATTTGTAGCTGTGTTGCTTAGTATGACAGATGGTCTGAAATGTTTGTTTACGTTAAATATGCATGCTTGATCTTGTTGATGTTTTTTGTTTATTCAGTTGGATGTGTTGGAGAATGAGTCATCATCCTAATTTTTGTTTGTTGGTGGAGGTTGGTTAGAGGTTGTGTTTGCATGAAGAGTCTGTACATGTGGATTGATGTCTGTCTGTCCATATTAAAATGTTTCTTAATCTTCTTAATTTTTTGACAAGGGAATTTGATTTTCACAGCATTATGAAATTGTAGTGTGTGTGTGCATATAGTTGCGTATGGGTACATCTACATACATTTGTATGTATTGTCCTTGATTTTGTGCTGATCGTGCGAATTCTTGCTGTGGCTATGTATATGAATTTCATCATATTTCTACATGTGGATTGATGTCTGTCCGTTAGAATATATATTTGTGTATGTGAGATGTTCATAGGGGGCGTGAGAATTTCTGTCTGTCTGTGGGAATTTCTATATGTCTGAATGTAGGAATTTGAGTCTGTCCATGATTTGGAGGTATGTTGTTAAAATAGTTTGAATTGTTTTTGTGGGCGACATGTGATGTACATATGTAGTATAAAATGTTCTCATGTATGTGACCTTCCATATTTTTTGTATGTTTATGCTAAAATCCATTTGATTAGATCAGTGTTTTATAATACTGTGGACGATGAAATTTTTTTATTTTGTCAAGCTTATCTTTGTTCTATGGATGTTAAATTCAATTTGTTTATATTTAAAGTTTTAAAACGTTTTGTTTCTATTTATTTAAGCATGTCCGTCCATTTTTGACTCAACGTCAGTCGGTTGGTGAACGGTTTGCATATTTTCATTATGTGGTTATTGAAGTGTGAGAGGGGAGGAGGAGCTGTGTAAAGTTCTACTAAATGTTCTGAGTACGCAATCGCATGGGTATGAAATTTGACAATATGTGTACGTACTTATGTACATATCTGCAAATTTATTTGATGTATGCATGTACATACATACAAATAAGTGTTTGTTCTATGTTTATATTAATTTTTTTCAAGTGAGAAGTTTTGTTTTTTTGTTGCAAAATATTCGCATGATCGTTTGGATTTGTAGTTGTGTGTAGCTAATAAATATACTGATATCTTTTATTTGAAATTTGACATATGTATTTTGTTTGCAGAGGTTTTTTTGTGTACAAGTGCATTTCAGTTGTTCAATATTTTGGGACCATAGTATTTATAACCAGAGTTTTTGAATAGGATTAATGAACTTGTGATAGATATTTTGATTTCTTTATTTTAATGTAACAATTGTAGATAGATGTTAAGGTGACATTATTATTTTATGGGGTTTTTTCTGTCCGACTATTGCTTCGTTGGTGAGACGAAGGTGTCGTTATGGCACCTTCGTTAATTTAGTTAAGAAACAGTGTTTCGTATTGCTAGACAAAGGAATTTGTATTTCACAATACATAGTATGACATTTTATTATATGTTATGTTTGTGTATGAGTATTACGTCATCACTTTTTGATAGGTGTGTGTTGGGTTGAGTGTGTGCATATATGTCTGTTGTGATCGATCTAGTATCTATATAAATTTTGCTATTTTGTAGGTTGTTGTTTATGTATGTATGTATATAAATTTTTTTTTTGAGGTTGTACATATTAATTTTTCTTTTAAATTTTTTATGTACATATTCTTAATTCTGCTGACTTGGATATTTTTGTTTATCATTTGAACTGTACAGATAAAGATTGTATAGTCTTGAGCTTGTAGTGGTAGTTGTTGTGCATGTACATTACTATTTTTTATCACTTTGTGTGATTTTTTTACAATGAGCTCTACACGAGGACCAGAAGATTTTTTTTTTTTTTTTGGGAGGAAGTCATGGGAGGTTTTCATGACTCAGGAAATTTATATTAGTATTCGGCGGTTATATTTTTGAGGGCGAAAGGTCTATCAATATAATTATTACATGGTTGTTGTTCTTTAATTTGAATACTTATACCTATACATGGAAGACAGGAACATTAATTATTTCTATCACTTTTACATCCGATATTTTTAATAATTTTAATGAGTTTATTTGATATACAAATATATTTCTTTATATTAAATATTTTATCAAGTAGGGATTTTATAAGTTAACTTTTATCTTGACCGCTGGAAATTAGTAGATGGTATTAGTATGCTGTGATCGATAGATAATATTTGTATTGATGTGTTCTATTGTTTGAGTTTTGTTTTATTTTTCTGAAGCGTGTCATTGAACATACATCTGTATGTATATTACTTAATAATATATACATTTTCTTAAACTGATTTGCTAAACAAGGTTAGTTTTTTATTTTTGATGTGCAGAGTAAAGCTGGTTGTTTTAAAACACCAGCATTTAATAAAACATTCTAAAAATATGAAAGAAGCATGAGTTTATTATAGAGATTGTGATGATTATATGTTTGAAAAATTTTGATACAAATAAATGCAAAATCTAAGATGAAAGTAATTATTTAGGCTTTCTAGTTTAATTATTTGAATTAATGTAAATTCAAATTATTATTATGAATGAGATTCTGTAAAATCTGTTGACTAATTACATACCAAAACTGAATATGCAAATACGTACTACTTTTAAAACTCATATTACAACACATATCCTTGAAAATTCAATTTAATTGTAGATATATTTCGGAATATTATTACTCGATATCTTTTTGAATATTATTAAATTACAGGTTGATAAGAAGTCAACTAGCAAAATATTCCCATTAGATTCATCTGCTTAATTCAATACCATAATGGGATAGTCTTAATAACAACATAATGGGGGAACTTAAAAAAGCATATATATAGGCCTTTTATAGTATACATGTACAGATTTCGATTGTATTTAGGAGTCAGTGAATAAACCAAACTCAAATAATGTTAGATAACTGTAAAAGCATATTCCATTTGCTTACAGTTACCATATTAAGTATTCCTTTAATTCAACATTAGACATATGTATGTACTATATATGCATGCATATATAGAATATTTATAAATTAATTTTTAAATAATTATCTATCTATGCATATTCATATTAAAAAAAAATTATAGTGAACGATAAAATCTATATTTTATAGATTAAATTCGATTTATATTCTCAAGTCATCAAGTTCGAACACACTAGAAGGTTTTTGATATGAAGACGTTGTTAAGAAAATAACTGAATTGTCAATGAATTCTACTTAATTATATGTACAGGTATCTCCTCGTGCAATCATCTGAATTAGTTTCGAAGGAATGATTACTAATTAGTCATATAGTATGGATGATTATGAATATGTTGGAAAAGTATGAACTACATTCAAATTTAGTACTATGATGTAACACAGGACTTTACAAATAAATCAAATTCTTTAAGTTATTTAGTTGTAAACAACTTGTATGACTATGGTATATGTTATTACCTACCATATTCCATTCTGCATTGGACGAAGATTCATAAAACTTTAATTTAGATGATGTAAGGGAAGCTTACATCATTTACAAACATTTGGATACATATTAGATTAGACCCATAGAAATTTAATAACTTAATTTTTATTAGATTAGACTTAAAATACCATCAAGATAATTTTTTTTTTCATTTGAAGAGTTGACCTCTAGGGTAATTGAATAGGTTAAGGAAGAATATTAGTTTCAATATCCGCCATCGATTATTAGATAAAAATGCATTTTAGCAAACATTTATTAAAGAATGCCGTCGGAAAAAAGATTTAGGCTTTCGTTCCCTTGATTTGTCCATCCGGTTTATAGTCTCTTCTGTACGCATTTGTATTAATTAAAATTTTTTTGTAGAGTTCTAGTTCATATTTATCATAGTTTTTTTGGTATTTTATTAAACATTAGTGAAAATAGTCCTGGTGTTGGAGCGCATATTTGACTACCAACATGTATTTTGTTTTCATTTAATTTGAGCTTACTATCACCAAATTTCCATTCATTATTGAAATCTTTATGTGGACCATAGTCAGTATCTAATTCATTTCTTCCTTCAAAAACATATAAGTCAGTGTAACTCTCTTCAGCATTTGAATTTTGAGAGTAAAAATCGTCATCATCATCATCAATAGTACTTTCACCATTAGGATCAGCAAGTGAATTGCTGGTATTAAATATTGATTCTTCTACAAGTTTCTTTGGTGTACTTGTCTCCAACTTAATTGATGGTTTCTTAAGATGATTAGAACTGTTATTATATTCAATTTCTGTTTTCATCTCATTCTTTTCTTTTTTGATAGTTCCATTGATATTATTAGAATTATTTATAAATTTGTTTAAAGGATCTGTTATAGGTTTAAATGTATCTTTTAGTTGTTCACGTGTGTCTATTTCGCCCGTTTTTATACTACGAAGCTTTTTCTTCAAAACATTTCTTGTCGCAACCAACTCTTTTAAAATTTTTTCATCCATTTTCCAGCTATAAGATCAGCTTATTAGGTATCTGATCAGGTTATCAGATCAGCTTATAAAGTATCAGATCAGCTTATTAGGTATCTGATCAGGTTATCAGATCAGCTTATTAGGTATCTGATCAGGTTATCAGATCAGCTTATTAGGTATCAGACCAGGTTATCAAATCAGCTTAATAGGTACCTGATCAGGTTATCAGATCAGCTTATTAGGTATCTGATCAGGTTATCAGATCAGCTTATTAGGTATCTGATACGGTTATCAGATCAGCTTATTAGGTATCAGATCAGGTTATCAGATCAGCTTATTAGGTACCTGATCAGGTGATTAGGTATCAGATCAGCTTATTAGGTATCTGATCAGGTTATCAGATCAGCTTATTAGGTACCTCATCAGGTTATCAGATCAGGTTATTAGGTATCAGATCAGCTTATTAGGTATTAGATCAGATCAACTTATTAGGTAGAAAATTAGATCAGGTATAGTTGATATTTCAAGAGCTATGTAGATGTATTATGGTTAAAGCCAGATCATATACTAAAGTTTTTCTTTTATGTAGAGCAATTTATATTGTTATGAAATAATCTAATAATTTTCTGTAGCGCCCATTGTTTAATTCATTATCTTTGCTTATCATCAAAAATCCATATTTATTCTTCCAGCACAATCGAAAAATTTCATGAAACTTTGCATAACTCATATCGCTGGCAACATGATCCCTATAAACATGTTTCATATTTGTCTCATCTTGTTTAAACATTATAATCATATTCGCATTGTCTCTTATTAAATGCTTGGGAATTCTGGTATAAGTTTGGCAGAAGTAGAATGAATCAACATCCCTATGTCGTCCCATACAAAAATAAGCTCGTATATTATTCTGCTTCTCACATGCAACATCATCAAATATCATAATTGAATTAGTTTTATCTTTGTCAGGGGGATAACTGATTCATTTTCGGTGAATGTGTAATATCCCTTTTAGGAATAAAAATAAATAAAAAATTAATTCTGTATAGTAAATTATAAATAAATAAATAAAAATGCATTAAAGAGTTTTGTGAAATATATATATATATATATATATATATATATATATATATATATATATATATATATATATATATATATATATATATATATATATATATATATATATATATATATATATATATATATATATATATATATATATATATATATATATATATATATATATATATATATATATATATATATATATATATATATATATATATATATATATATATATATATATATATATATATATATATATATATATATATATATATATATATATATATATATATATATATATATATATATATATATATATATATATATATATATATATATATATATATATATATATATATATATAATTGTGTTTTATACTTAATATTTTCAATTATTTCATAAAGAAACTTAAGACATAAATGACCACAGGTAAATGTATTAAAATTCTGATGTTGATTATAGTTGTATTATAGTATATAATCTGGCTTTAACCATAATACATCTACATAGTTCTTGAAATATCAACTATAGTTGATCTAATTATCTACCTAATAAGCTGATCTGATACCTAATAAGCTGGTCTGATACCTAATAAGCTGATATGATACCTAATAAGCTGATCTGATACCTAATAAGCTGATCTGATACCTAATAAGCTGATCAGATACCTAATACGTTGATCTGATAACCTGATCAGATACCTAATAAGCTGATCAGATACCTAATAAGCTGATCTGATACCTAACAGCCTGATCTGATAACCTGATCAGGTACCTAATAAGCTGAGCTGATAACCTGATCAGATACCTAATAAGCTGATCAGATATCTAATAAGCTGATCTGATACCTAATAAGCTGGTCTAATAACCTGATCAGATACCTAATAAGCTGATCTGATAGCTGGAAAATGGATGAAAAAATGTTAAGAGTTGGTTGCGACAAGAAATGTCTTGAAGAAAAAGCTTCGTAGTATAAAAACGGGCGAAATAGACACACGTGAACAACTAAAAGATACATTTAAACCTATAACAGATCCTTTAAACAAATTTATAAATAGTTCTAATAATATCAATGGAATTATCAAAAAAGAAAATAATGAGATGAAAACAGAAATTAAATATATTAACAGTTCTAATCATCTTAAGAAACCTTAAATTAAGTTGGAGACTAGTACACCAAAGAAACTTGTAGAAGAATCAATATTTGATACCAGCAATTCACTTGCTGATCCTAATGGTGATAATGATGATGATGATGATGACGATTTTTACTTTCAAAATTCAAATGCTGAAGAGAGTTACACTGGCTTATCTGTTTTGGAAGGAACAAATGAATCAGATACTAACTATGGTCCACATAAATATTTCAATAATGAATAGAAATTTGGTGATAGTAAGCTCAAATTAAATGAAAACAAAATACATGTTGATAGTCAAATATGGGCTCTAACACTAGGACTATTTTCTTTAATGTTTCATAAAATACCAAAAAGCTATGATAAATATGAACTAGAACTCTACAAAAAATTTTAATTAATACAAATGCGTAAAGAAGAGACTATAAACCTGATGGACAAATCAAGGGAACGAAAGCCTATAAATATAAACATATCATTAAAAAGATGTTTAAAGAGAAAAACCAACAGACTTTATCAAAATCAATTCCAAATAAGACAATATATAATTATAAAGGTGATGGATTGATGCAGTTTAACCCTCATAAGCCAAACTATATATACGGGATGATCCAAATGAGATGGTAGATCGACTTCGACTACTAGTATCATCACAAGCTGCAGGTGTTACTAATCATAATAACGAAATTGTATCAAGTATTGAAGAACTTCGCGAAGCTAATATAATAGAATAATCTATATAAAGCATGTCTGTTGATAAGTTTGGACATTATCTCAACGATACAAGCAATATAATTTCATTGAAAAATGCCCCTAAAATGTTGGGGTTCTTTATGGATGCGAACAACAACATCGATGTCCAAAACAAAAGAATCAAAAATGTGGCAAAAGCTGTGGAAGAAAACGATGTTATCAATAAATTGTTTCTGCAAACTCAAATCGAAGAAATAGAACACAAGCTATTAAAATACTTTAAGGAAGATAACAACAATATTAATGATACTCTAGGAACTCAAATCGAAATGCTACGACATGCAATAATATTACAGTTGGAAGAGAATAAGAAAATGCAAGAAACTATTTCCAAAATCAAAAAATTTTTGGAGGACGGATATCTACAAAAATTTTTTGAAAGTATACAAAAGAAAAGTTAATGAGAAGATTTATAGATTTGAAAATTACATGTTTGTGTCAATAGCTAAAACTGTATCAAATAGATCACAACACATCGAAAATAATTCTTAATACTAAAAAATGACTTCAAAAAGAATTTCAGTAAATGAACTCCATAAACAAGCTCGAAAATCTTTTTTACGTCGTAGAGTTGTGATGAAAGGAATAGATGATCTTTGGCAAGCTGATTTAGTTGAAATGGGAAATTTTTCTATGGACAATAAAAATTATAGATTTTTGTTAACTGTAATTGACACATTCTCCAAATTTGCATGGGCAGTACCACTTAAAACAAAAACTGCACTTGAAACAACCCAAGCCATGTCAGATATTTTTCAATTGGGACGAGTACCAAAAAACTTACAAACAGATGATGGTAAAGAATTTTTCACTAAACACTTTGAAAAATTGATGGATAAGTACAACATTAATCACTATTCAACGTATAGCAGAATGAAAGCATCAATAGTAGAACGATTTAATATAACATTAAAAGGGATGATGTGGAAAGAATTTAGTTTCAATGGTACATACAATTGGCTTAATATCTACAAAGATCTATTAGAAGCATATAACATAAAAGTTCATCGTACCATTAAAATGGCTCCAATTAAAGTCAACTCTTCAAATGAGAAAAAAATATTGAATACAGTATACAGTCATTTGAAAATGTATAAAATATCGAAATTTAATGTTGGTGATCATGTGCGCATAAGCAAATATAAGCATATTTTTGAAAAAGGTTATACTCCAAATTGGACAACAGAAATTTTCACAATTAAATCTATTCAAAATACATATCCCACAACATACATATTAGGAGATTATCGTGGAAATCCTATTAAAGGTGGATTTTATGATGAAGAACTTTTAAAAACAAGATTTCCTAATACATATCTAGTTGAAAAGATTATTAAAACCAGAGGAGCCAAAGCATTTGTTAAATGGTTAGATTTAGTAACGATCACAATTCATGGATAAGTAAAGATGAAATATTATAGTTGAAACATTATCAGCAATTATTATACATAGATACTTAGTACTTAAGATTATAATGTAAATTTAAAAAAAAAAGATGAAATAAATATGTAAATCCTTTTTAAAAACAATTTTGTGTTGAACTTATTTATTCGTAATCAGACAGTCGTAATGTCAATAACACTTGCTCTAACCTCCAACTCATCAGAGTTATCTGCTAATTACTTCCCACCTATTGATTTAAATGGGACATATGAGTGTGCTCTAACTGATTTTCATTCATATAATAGCATCCCAAATATTGATGTCTACAACAATTTGTTTCATATAGGTGAAAATGTGATTGAAATACCAATTGAATCTTATGAATTGAATGATATAGTTGATTATATAGAGGAACAATATAAACGCTACAATCAAGAAAATAGAATTTTTATAGAAGCCAATAACAATACAATGCAAGTTAAAGTCAACAGCTCTAAGGATGCAATATATTTTAATAAAGAAAATACAATTGGAAAACTCTTGGGATTCAATAGTAAAATCCTAACTCCAAACGTAGATCATTATTCCGATCTTCCAGTTAATATTTTCAAGGTGAATCTGTTACGAATTTAAAGTAGTATCGCTGTTAATACATATATGAATAATTCCAAGGCGCATACACTACATGAATTTCCGATTAATGTGCCTCCAGGCTATAAATAGATGAGATACCTCAAAATCTCATCAATTTACCGGTGAACTCCAGAGAGATAAGTTCACTAGCTCTACGAGTAGTTGATCAGCACGGTGATTTAATTAATTTCCGAGGAGAGGAAATAACAATACGAATTCATTTAAGACCAACTAAATAATGCTAATATTCAACTCGAGAATATCACAGAATATAGCAACAGCAGCAACATCATCAGCATACGAACCTAAAATATTATCACGACCTAAACCACAATTAAAGAGGTCAATTCATCAAAAACTCTAACGACAGCAAATAAAAATTTTCTCAAGTCATTGAATTTTAAATTGAAGGCAAAATGAGTTCAATAATAAATGTCTTAGATAAACCCTTATCTGATGAAAATATAATTAAAAAGGACTATCAGACATATGTGCCATACCTACAATCCTACAACAATAATGATGAAATTCGCATTTCAATTCAAAATCAAGATTTGTATGTGTTAGCTAGTGAAAGTTATATATATGTTGAGGGATCTGTTGTAGATGAGAAAACCTCCACATCTACAGACAACTTTAAATTAAAAAAACCTTTGTTGCATATCTCTTTGATGAAATTCGTTATGAACTTAATGGTATTGAAATTGATCATACAATATATTTAGGTGGTACAAGTACCATAAAAAATTTGGTTTCTTTATCACCAACGGAAAGCACTGTAATACAGAATGCTGGCTGGAATAAAATTGATGATTTAAAACTTGTTAATGGATATTTTAACTTTTATGTACCCTTAAAAATGCTTTTGGGTTTCGCTGAAGACTACAACAAAGTCATACTAAATGGGAAACATGAATTGATACTCTTGCGTAATAAGAACGATGAAGATCTTGTACACTCGAGCGTTTCCACAGAAAAAGCAAAACTTTCAATTTCACTCATCTCATGGAGAATTCCACATGTACAATTATCTGATTTTAGCAAGTTGAATATGACAAAAATTATTAACAATGGTGCTTCTATACCGATGGCATTCCGTAGTTGGGATTGTCATGTTAATCCACAACTTAATACAGGAACAAGTCATATCTGGAATGTTAAATTAGCTGCAAGTAGATAACGACCCCGTTTTGTATTGATTGCTTTTCAACAAGAAAATAAGTTTGTTCATTGTGACCTGACAAATTTAAAAGTACATTTAAATCATATCCATATGATGACCTAACTATCAAATTTAAGAATGAACGCTATGCAATTCTATATGATATGTATCTAAGATTTCAACAGAGCTATTACATGAAAGATTCTCAACCGCTTCTAACTGCTCAAGAATTTAAAAATAATGCACCGATTATTGTAGTAGATGTCAGCCATCAAAACGGATCGCTCAATAACGGACCAATTGATATAAATAATGAATTTGAAACAGCTACAAATATTGCATCAAAGACATCAGCTTACTGCATTCTTATTCATGATCGCATAATTGAATATGTACCCATAAAAGGACAAGTCCGAAAAGTCTTATAAATTAAACAATATGGATGATAATATAGTTTGTATAGATATGGAAGGATTCAAAAGCGATTCAAATGATTTCATCGCAAAAGAAGTAGCGATCGTGTTCAACAACAACAACAATGAAGCCATAAACTTCATTATAGAACCCCTTTGATTTTAAATGTCTATAGCCAAAGAAGCAAAAAGAAGTAAACTGGTTAACAAAGAACTATCATCACCTAAAGTGGAACGATGGATCAGTCACATTTCAAAGTGTCTGCAAGTTTTTAAAAGCTAATGTACGCTATTCTAAAATATATGTTAAAGGAGAAGAAAAGAGACAATGGCTAGAAAAATACTTAAAAAAAGAGTTTTTAACATCGAGGACTTTGGATGCATCAACTTTAAACAAATGGAAATTATATATCCCGATTATTTCTATTGTAATTATCATACATATGGTGTTTGCGCATTAAGAAATGCTCTTTTATTAACAAAAGAAATATCTTGTTTAAAATAATTTATGTATACAAATTATTATTATTATTATTGTCTTAAAATTAACAAATTTTAAAATTTTTTAATCACTTAAATATATATGTAATAAAAATTAAATGCATAGAAAAAAATTGAAACAACTGTTTTTTTTTTGTTATCAAATGATGACTTATTCTGAAAACATATCCAGCTGAATAAACAAAGCCATAAACATGATTCTGCAAAACAAATAATCAGACGGACATTTCAAATGATGACTCATTCTCAAAACATGTGCAGCTGAATAAAACAAAGCCATAAACATGATTCTGCAAAACAAATAATCAGACGGACATTTCAAATGATGACTCATTCTCAAAACATGTGCAGCTGAATAAACAAAGCAATAAACATGATTCTGTAGAACAAATATTCAAATTATTATCCCAAGAAATAAACAAGACGGACATTTGAAACGACATACACACATTCTTAACAAATCTAAAGATAAGAAAAAAGAAACACACATACACACAAACAAACAGCCACGCAACCACAGCCGCACACATCCACACACCCCCATCCCCCACACATCCACGCACCCACAGCCATGCACAAAGTAAATGTAAACACAAGCACCACAAAAAATTATCAAGAACAAAAAAATAATAATGACACAATAAACCCCGTAGGAACCCAAGTCGACTTTTTTATCTACAAGTTTGGTGACGTTGTCACCAAACTTGTCTACACTCTTTATTTCCACATATAATCTAAAACACTACCCAATCTCTCAATATGGCCCCATAAGAACCACATTGTCTATAGTAAGCTAATACTTTCAAGCTCCAAACTCACTACCCAATGTCTCAATATCATCCCATAAGATCCATCTAGTCTATACTCAATCAATTGTTCATAGGTCACTATCTTAACACAACCACAACCCACGAAGCAAAGGAAAACATCCAGGGTCTATGGTAGGAATCGAACCCCACGACCTCTCTACTGACAGGCTAGCATCGCTACCACTCACCCACAGAGACACCCATATCCGAAATTCATATAACACAAAACATTATCTATAATATAATTTCACACTAACACTCATCATTAACTCAATAATAATTCATCACAATTTTTTTAACCACATTTTACCTATAGGGCTCTCTCTTTTTTTTACTCACGGGTATCAAATTACACATTTGTTTATTTAACAATTAAAATTTCAAATTTTAATTACCCAAATTTAAAAATTTTAATTGGTCTCGCACGAATAGTTTCTATCTACTAACATAATTTAATAAAATTAATCTCCTGATGAAATCGACAAACCATCGACGAAACGATGAGATTAAATAATTTGTTTTATTTACATCGCCAGAAAAAATAAACATTGACCAAAATTAGCCCAAGTCATCATTTGAAATGTCCGTCTGATTATTTGTTTTGCAGAATCATGTTTATGGCTTTGTTTATTCAGCTGGATATGTTTTCAGAATAAGTCATCATTTGATAACAAAAAAAAAAAAAAAACAGTTGTTTTAATTTTTTTCTATGCATTTAATTTTTATTACATATATATTTAAGTGATTAAAAAATTTTAAAATTTGTTAATTTTAAGACAATAATAATAATAATAATTTGTATACATAAATTATTTTAAACAAGATATTTCTTTTGTTAATAAAAGAGCATTTCTTAATGCGCAAACACCATATGTATGATAATTACAATAGAAATACTCGGGATATATAATTTCCATTTGTTTAAAGTTGATGCATCCAAAGTCCTCGATGTTAAAAACTCTTTTTTTAAGTATTTTTCTAGCCATTGTCTCTTTTCTTCTCCTTTAACATATATTTTAGAATAGCGTACATTAGCTTTTAAAAACTTGCAGACACTTTGAAATGTGACTGATCCATCGTTCCACTTTAGGTGATGATAGTTCTTTGTTAACCAGTTTACTTCTTTTTGCTTCTTTGGCTATAGACATTTAAAATCAAAGGGGTTCTATAATGAAGTTTATGGCTTCATTGTTGTTGTTGTTGAACACGATCGCTACTTCTTTTGCGATGAAATCATTTGAATCGCTTTTGAATCCTTCCATATCTATACAAACTATATTATCATCCATATTGTTTAATTTATAAGACTTTTCGGACATGTCCTTTTATGGGTACATATTCAATTATGCGATCATGAATAAGAATGCAGTAAGCTGATGTCTTTGATGCAATATTTGTAGCTGTTTCAAATTCATTATTTATATCAATTGGTCCGTTATTGAGCGATTCGTTTTGATGGCTGACATCTACTACAATAATCGGTGCATTATTTTTAAATTCTTGAGCAGTTAGAAGCGGTTGAGATTATCTCATGTAATAGCTCTGTTGAAATCTTAGATACATATCATATAGAATTACATAGCGTTCATTCTTAAATTTGATAGTTAGGTCATCATATATATATATATATATATATATATATATATATATATATATATATATATATATATATATATATATATATATATATATATATATATATATATATATATATATATATATATATATATAT